>PKML01043581.1:136488-146518 GCA_002933935.1 Eutrema yunnanense | reverse complement strand
AATACAATCATATAAGGAAAATGAATTATAATTTCTTACCTCTATATAACCAATTTGATAGTTTCTCAATTTTACAACCCCAAAAATATTGAGAAGAGAGATACATAAACCAACCGCAAAACAAATTACTAAGATGTACTCTTTCGTGTAATTTTACAAGCCTCTATATGTTAATAGCAACGCACGGGTCCATATTATGTTGTACACCATATCTAGGCAAATATCTTAGAGGTGGTGTATAATATTTTTTTATTTTTTTTTAGATTACTATGTTGAAAAATATATTGTACGTTAGAGTTTCTCAATCTTTTGTAGTCTATATCTTAACATACCTACATATAGAGGTGGTGTATAAAACAAAAATAATTCGGGTACGTTACTGGTGTATAAAAAAAAAATTATGTTGTACGTTAATGCAAATTTTTTATTTTTTTACAGGAATATCAAGAGAGAAACAATGAATGCTGAAATTCTAAATAGCAATAGAGACTCTTTAACATTAGATAGTTTAAACAAGCGCTCTTATTGTCGTACCGTAGTTCGTCTAAACAGAAAGTGGAAGGCAAGAAATTTGAAGAAAAAAACAATGAGCTCATAAGAATGAATTTACTCTTACTTGATGAGAAGCTCAGTATATTTGTAAATTTTTTTAACAAATATATTATACTAATTTTATAAACTTATTTTCTAACTTTAATCTAAATTATTTTTGAATACATGAAAATACTATTATAATTTAATATAATTAACTCTTCTTGTTTGTCGGCATCTTCTGGAACTAAATTCTATATGAATCGTGATTTTGATTATGTTACTGCGTTCCGAGAAAGGTATTTTCTTACCTTTTATTGGTTTCAAATTTACTAATTCTCTAAAAAAAATTAAAATCGAAGTCAAAGTTGAAAATTTTATCTTAAAAGATATAGTTACTAAAAAAAATTAAATTAAAAAGTTAAAAATTAAATTTATCTTAAAAGGTAAAATTAATAAAAAAGAAAAAGAAAAAACATTTCTTAGTTTTTCCATTTAGATTAAAGAAATTAATTTTAAAAGGAAAATAATTATAATTTCTCAACTTTATATAAACCACAATTTGTTAGTGTGTCAATTAATTTGAAAAGGAAAATAATTATAATTTCACGGGTGATCTAATTTTGATTTCCATTTTTTCGTCTTTTATTTTTTTAACGGGTTATAAAATATTAAATTACAAACCCGCATATATGCGGGTACTTCTTTTATAAATAAAAATAAGAAAACAATAATATGTAAAAATATTTGAACGATATTACACCGTTAGGAGTTTGAAGTTTTCCCAAACCTTTATTTGTTCACCGTTAACGACGAGAATTTCAGGTAAAGAGATTGGCAATATTTATTCGGAAAGCTAAAAACTAGGCATGCGCATTATAGATAAAGGGAAGGATAATAACATGTAAGGGTGAGTACAAGTATGTAAAATTACTACCCAAGCTACCAGGCCCGTCCCTTGCCTAAAGCGGATGAAGCATATGTTTTAAGCCACAAAAATATATATTAGTTTTGAAGATCACATATTTGATGCTTTATTAGTCAAATTAGTTATGTGTTGTTTTGAACTTTTGGGTATTTCAAGTTCGATACCATTGATTGCATCTTTTTAAAAAAAAATATTATGTGTATTTGGTGGCCCACAATGATTTAATGCATTGTGTTTAGTATGTTTATTGTGTGATAAATATGTTTTTTTGGCCATGATGTTTGATATATGTGTGTATCATTAGATGTAATCTTATTAGTTGTCCAAAAAATCTATAAACTTATTATTTTATTTTTTCGTCAGATAAATATTAACTTATTAGTATTTTATATACTTTTCAAATAAAAGTATTAACACTAAATTTATATAAATTGTAGTTCAACTACTTTTAAAAATTAAAAATAACACATATAAATCATTAAGAAATTAATGTGCTTTTATGAATTTAGTTTTATCAAATAATATGTCGTGTAATTCTAATATACTCAATTTAAAAGTATTTAAAGTAACAAGAACTTATTTTAGTTTTACAAAATTTTGGATTCAAATATGTGTTTTCTATTTAAAAATAATTAGTTAAGATACTTAAATTTTGTATGTTAATTTTTGTTTTATTTTTTGCTTTAGGCCATCAAAATTATCGGGATGACACTGCAAGCTACACCCGTAAAAAGTAAGAATCGGGTAATGATGAATTCTTAATAAAACGGATAATATTCAAATAATTCAGATAAAACAAATATATTTTAGCATTTATAATACTCCCTCACTTAGAAGTTTCAGCTTTTCTTAGTGGTGTGCTTGAAAATTATGGTTCCATATTTTAACAAAAATTTCACCCGGCCCACATGTTAACTATTTATCAGAATTTATAATGATCAGAATTTGTATGAAATGGGCAAATTATCCGGATCCGAAAATCCGAACCAAAAATACCCGACCCGAATTTTTAAAATATCCGATCGGATCCTAAATTTCTATATCCGAAGAACCTAACCCGAACCGATACCGAACCGAGAACCGAATGGGTACCTAAAATACTTGAAGTGTAATTATATACCCAAATATATTAATTATATTTAGACTTTATATAACCCAAATACCCAAAATTACAACTATAAACCCGAATATATTAATTATTTTTTGGATATTTTGGGTATTTTAGGTATATTTTTGATATTATGGGCATATCTGCTATTTTGTTTTTTCTGAATTTTTTGGGTATTTTGGATACTTTTGGTTTGAAAATATATTGGTTCTATTGAAATGAATATTCATGTTTTTGTGTTTTGTCTCGGATTTCGGGTTTTTTCGGGTATTGTGGATACTTTTGGATACTTTCGGATCCGGATTCGAACATATCCGAAAAAAATTGGATCTTAAAAAAATATCCGATCCGATCCAAATCCGATCCGAATTTTTAAATTACACGATCGGTACCTAAATCCCTAAACCCGAAATACCCGACCCGAACCCGATCCGAAGATCCGAACGCTCACCCCTAGTTTTTCCTATTCGATTCGGTTTTTAATTATTTGGATATGAAAGAATGAATCTATTTAATAAATTTCAGTAAAATATGATTTAGTTTTTTTCAGACCGATTATTTAGGATTTGTTGGGATCGGATCGATTAATCCAGATTGAAAACCCGTCCAACTTTAGTTGTCGACAACACGATCCACTTTTGTTCGTTAAAACTATTCACTTTTGTAAAGTAGTGCTTCTTGTAATCACTCGATGGACATTAAACTATAAATATATAAATATATTTTGTACAAAAAAGATAGAATAGAAGAATACACTACTTTCTCGATAAAATGAAAAAAAAAAAGAATTATAAACATCTAGTATTGAGAACCAAGTACTCGTGGTCGGGTGGTGATATGCTCAATTTAATACCCTAAAAAGTACTAAAGCAGTTGCTGCAGTAAATCAAGGGGTCGAACACAAGAACTCAAGAATCACACAATAAATTCTATAGATCAGAAACAAGCTAAACCAGATGATGTAATTGAAAACAGGATTGCAAGTAAAACGTTTGTAAATTCANAAAAAAAAAAAAAAAAAAAAAAAGAAAGAAAATTGACAGAAGGACAAAATTGGGTTTTCACCCACATCAACAGTGATAAAAGTGACTCAATAGTCATAAGTTACTTATCTGTAATAAAAAGTGGACAATGTTACATATTCTGTAATTGACTCTATAAACATCTAGTATTAATTATTAACAAAATTAGTTTTTGAAAAAGGTTAATTATAAAATAAAATTACACCGTAAATATTGTTTTTTATTTCAAATAATTACATATAATGCCACTAACATGAAAACTGTGTTAGCAATTAATAAAGCCGACAACACTGTTCATCGACTATCCCACTGATACTGTTCATCTAAAATCGACGATACTATTCATCATCAGAATAACAAGTATCGAATATTTGTGTTAATACGTTAACTAATCTCATATATTATTGTTAGTATACTAACATATTGTGTTAACATGTTACATGTATCATATATATATATTTATAACTCGGGTAATCCGGGTCAACTGAATCCCATGAGCTCCGAGTCAGGTCGCGGGGACTTTTCTCCCTAGCTGATTCTCGGGTCAACGGGCCATGAGCGCCGACTAATCCCGGGGCCACGGGGAGCCATGTGAAGACCCGTGACACCCGCGCGTTAGTGTTGTAGTTGCAAGGGTTCGAAGTCAGGTGGATAAGCATTTTAATCTCTTTCCCCCAATAATGTGTCATATATTATTGTTAGCACGCTAACAAGTATCATATATTATTGTTAGCACGCTAACAAGTATCATATATTATTGTTAACACATTATCATGTATCAGATATTTTTGTTAGTAATATCATATATCATTGTTAGCAAGGTAACATTCGATATGATAACAAGGTTAACAAAATAATCGTAAACTTATCGATAGTTAACACGTAATATGTAAACTTATCGCGATATCATGTTAGTCATCATGTTAACTATCGGGTGAACAGTATCGTATGACATCGGATGAATAATATTAACGATCGAATAACAGTGTTGGCGGCCCCCTATTGCCGGAAAACAAAAAACATTTTCTGAACAATGACATTTTTGTAATTAATCTAAAATGGAATGATACTTATGGTATTTTTTTCTCTAGTATTTTCCTAATTTTAAAACTATATTTCCTATTTACCTAATTAAATGGTCAACTATGAATATATACACTTAAACCACCTTATTATTTTTGAATAAAAAGAAAAAGAAAAGATAATTTCAATAAGAGAAATATATTAAAATAGCATAAAAATTATTTTTTTATTCCAAAATTAGAACCTTAAATTTAAAATTCCGGTTCGACAAAAAAAAAAAAAAATTAATTCTGAAAATAACACAAATAATTATGTAAAAAATACTAGTTTACCCAAAATAAATTTAAAATAAAATTAAACATTATGTTTGGATTCACTATTTCTAATTTAAGATTTAATTTTTCCCATTAAAAAAAAAATTAGGTTCTTTAATATTAAATTTGTCAAAATAACGGTAAGTAAAATATAAACTACAGAAGTTTAGGTAAGGATTTCACCTAAATATTTAATATACAGAAACGTATGCGTATAGTGGACCTTGACCTAATCTACCCTCTTTATAAATCTCCAAATCTGCCATCTTGCTCTTTAGTTTTTCTTATCATGTCTTCTTCCTCTCTAGAGTTTACAACTTTTATTTTTTGTTATCATGTTTTCATCTTTTCTCATTCCTATTATGTTTTGTCAAGTCTTTGATTCTTTTTATTTTTTATTTTATTTTCATCTCGTAATTATGCTTTGTTTTTTGGTTTTCAATCTCTTAGTTATCTCTGATGGCAAATCCCAGATCCTGTGGTTTGTTTAATTGAATGTTTCTGAGTTTGAAAAACATAATTATATTTTATTTTACTTATCTAGTTCTTAAAATATATTTTATTTTCCTGATTTTTGTCTTCAATCATGCCGTTTGCGAAGGCTCCGGAGGCTTATGGTAACAGGGGAATCAGAATTTACTGGGATGGCGAAAATATGAATGCTCTTACCTCCATCGATGTTTTTTGGTATTCAATCTCTTAGTTATCTCTCCGGTGGTTTGTTTAATTTGATGTTTCTGAGTTTGAAAAACATAATTATATTATATTTTACTTATCTAGTTCTTAAAATATATTTTATTTTCCTGATTTCTGTCTTCAATCATACCGTTTGCGAGGGCTCCGGAGGCTTATGGTAACAGGGGAATCAGAATTTACTGGGATGGTGAAAATATGAATGCTCCTAACTCCATCGATGCTTCCTCCATTCCCGGTAGGATTCAGGCGGCTCTTGAAGGCCTGGGCTACAATGGTACACAGTTTTGATTTCTTCATTTCTGTTTTATGTCAGGGAAATTGCTCATTTAATTCCTGAACTATTTTCGCACGGTTAATTTATTCCTCAGCGACAAGTGTCATTTAATGCCGCTGATGATTTGTTGAGGAATAGCATTGTTTCTTGGTGTTTGGTTCCAAATCCTGAGAGAGAAATCGTTGTCATCATTGGAGGAGATGAGTACTACCTCGATGTTTGCGAAGCAATGATGGATTCCGGTGTTCACGTCTCTTTGCTGTACATAGAGAGGCGGGTTGCTTCAAGCTGCCTGGAAGTGGTTTCTAGCTGTTCTACTTGGCTCGATTTTCTGAGGCAAGCCTCTTGAAGAAGAAGTCAATAAGCTTTATTTTGTTTGTAAAAACTATGCTTTATAATCTCCTAAATATAAACTTGACTGTGACAAACTTGACTGTGACAAACTTGACTGTGACAATTTTGTTTCCAGTTGTTCTACATGGCTTGATTTTCTGAACCAAACCTAGTGAAGAAGAAGTCACTCAAGAAGAAGAAGCCTACTACTGAAGAAAAGCGTTATTTTGTTTTCAATTATGTAAAAACTATGCTTAGTAATGTAAATATAACTTTGAAATCTGTTTCCCTTGTTTTAGTCCCTCTTTGGAACATAAATCTCCCAAACTTTGACCTCTGTTTTATGGTTTTGAATTTGTATTTGAATTTCCATGATTTTGGTACTTCTTGAAGATCCTTAAAAAATGGAGTTTCAGCATTCTCGATCACAAATTTCTGAGTCCGAACCACCGGATTGAATCCAAAACCCCCAAATAGAGTCTCTCTATGGCTAGATTCCAGGACAGAAATTGGTACATGGGGTTGTGTTATTGAATTCTTCTCCTCAATCACCAAGTCTGAATCATCTTCATCACGTGATTCTTTCTCTTTAATCGCTTCTGTGTAAATCGTTTTTGTTGCACAAAGAATTTCTGGTTTCGGAATTGATTCACGTGCATCCATCGCGTCAGGTTCTTGGTGACTTTGTTGCTAATTTGATAAGAAACAAACGATATATTGAACAAGAACCACGATTACAATCTCAAGATCAACGATCTTGAGCCCATACACAAGAGAGAGATCTGTGACAAGGCTCTTGAAGCCATACAGACATTCGCAGGGTTTCTTAAGGGAGATGATAAGTAGCTTTGTGCTTCAAGGGGATATGGAATCATTTGGTATTTTTAGATGTCTATCTCAGAATCTGAATGATAATAAAATGTTAAAACGTGACGTGAACGAATTGAAGTAATCCGAACTCAGAAAAGTTAATAGACAAAATATTGTGAGAAAAACAAAAAAGAGGGTTTCGTTTTCACCATTATCATATTATATAGAAAGTTTGAACACAAGGATATGAAGTTAACAAAACAAACAGAGAAGGTAACATTTGAGACACAGCTTTGCTTTTTTGTTGTTCCGCAGCTACTTATTCAGATCAGACTCGAAACCGAATGGAAAAAAGAAAGCTTCTAAATGAGAGAAGTAGCCAGAAACCTGGAAGAGGAAAGCTTTCTAGACGGCAATCCCAAGGGATTTCTTGAACTTCTCAACCTCTAGATACACAGTTGAGTAAGGTAAGAATTCAGAGAAGTAATCTCCACTAAGGTGGTTAATGGCAACAGCGAGTTTCGGGATCTCTAAGGTTTCTTCATTGGTGAGTGTTCGAATAAACCTTGCTGGGTTGCCTCCCCAGAGTTCACCAGATGGGATCCTTCTTCCAGGTGGCAAAACGGAACCAGCTTCCAGGATTGACCGCGTCTCGACCAGTGAGCCTTCCATTAGTATCGAGTGTTGCCCGATGATGCATTCAGGTTCGATAGTGCATGATCTTAAAAGACTGTATGCACCTACTGTCACGTACCTATCGATCAATGTATCTGCTGGTAATCCTGAAAATTTTCAAAGTAGAAAGTAACTTCTAAGATCAGATGTTTTTTCTCCATCATATCAAAAAGTCAAAACCAGCAGCAAGAGATGCTCTACCCTTCAAGATGTTAGAATCTTGAAAAAAGCATGAAGACTGTTTTAAAAATTCAGAGCTATTGACCAGAGAAGATGGTGATTCAAGTAATTAAGTACTAGTTTTACACTTCAAAGATCGCTCGGAGTACTTAACTGTTAAACTAGAGCCTAATTAAACCCAAGAGGTTTCTGTACTTAAATCTTTGACATGAAAACAAACCTTGGCAAGACTACAAGAAGCTACACTCATAAAGCTTGATGCAACTTAGAATTCAGGTTCTGATTACAAAGTAGGAAATCAATTCTCTTTGTAAAAGTATTTACTATGACATTGTTCCAGAACTTGTCCTGAGCACTTAAGCAACTTCCTACTACTACACAAAATGGTCTTTTCTGGTGTTATCCGCCGTAATATTCTATTACTAATCACCTAAAGGATCAAATGACATGATTTAAGATTTACATGTGAATTATATATATTACAATGATTTGATACATTTTTATTACTCAGTTCAGTTGTCCAAAGATGTAGGCTGCAATGAAACATCGAAACGATAGAAGACATCAAAGTTGTGTCCACAATCCCACTAATAAGTTCTGATAAACAGAAGAAAATAAAACAGAAGTTTCACCAAACCAAACACATTTTTCTCTGCAACTACAAACCGCATCGGCAGCTTTTTATTCAGTCCGGTTTCCGTTCTCCTGCAGCTGCGAAACATCAAATCGAAACCCTCTATGAGCGAAATATATTGGCAACAAAAAAGAATAAACAACTCTTTTTGCTCGGTTATCATCGGAAATAACCTCAAGCCATTCCGCGCATGCGTTTCGACTTTTCCCATTCATCAAGTAAACAAGTGACACCTTCTTCAAGTGTAGCCTTCCTATCTTCTTTTAAATTCCATAGCTCTGAATGAATGTACCTTCCACTTGGGTTATACTCGTTTATCTCCAGCAAAGCTTTCGTTACCGCATTATAAGGACCATCTCCTAAATCTTCCTTAAGCTCCCTCAGCTTTTCGTCTCTCTCATCTATCACTTCCTAAACCCAATTGATAACAGCACAAAAGAAAAGAAAAAAGCTTTAATCTTATAGAGAGATTCAACATAACCAAAACAGCAAACCAGGTAAGTAAGGCGGTCTTACCACGTATCTTTCTTGATTTTCGAGCTTGATCCGCTTGAATGGATGCCAATCTAGGTCTCTGAGATACTCTTCCCAGAGCTGGAGAACTTCAACTGCTCGGTCCTCCACATCTTGCTGACAGTACTTCTGCTGCATTGCATCCATGAATGGTTTCGTCACGAGCTCTCCCATTCTCTTGACACCGATAGGTGCTTTCCATTCTTTCAAAATCTACAAATGCAGTGAAATACAATAAAACAAGATTGAGACGGAAAAAGTCTATTTTTATGTTTCAGTGTTATCAGAGGTTTTTTTATATGAATGAAAAGAGCAACCCTTTGATACTTACGTTTACCAATTCTTTATGAGCTTCAACAAGCTCATCGTTGGTTCTGCGCTCTCTAAGGATAAGAGTTTGGTTAAATTTGTCGAGGTCTGCGAGTTCTTCTTCCTTCTGAGCTAAATCTTTATAGATATTTGCCACTTCTTCCACAATTTTAGCGTCTTCACCGTCTGATCCCATGTGCTTCTTCACATTTAGCTCTCCTCTCAACTTCTCGATCTCTAGCTCGATCTCTTGTTTCTGATCTCTGTGTCTTTCTAGTCTTATGAGTTTCTCATGAAGCTCCTCCTTTTCCCTCTGAGAGGTACACATATTTTCTCAATATCACAAATTGTTACAAAGGAAATAAGACAAAGCCAATCTTTTCAAGACAGAGACACTAACCCTCTGATGCTCGGCCAATTTGTTTACTTCTTCGTCCGCCTTTTGTTGTTCCATGGATGCTAGTTCAAGAGAACTATTCTTAGATGCATTCTGAAAGAAAAAGGAAGAGAAGACTTTAATATAAGCCTGATATGGCACTATCTCACCTCAATAATGATATCAATGGATACCTGTTCAAGATCTTCAGCCAATTTCTTTCTCTCGGTTTCATTGTGTGCTTCCCGCTTTGCCAAGTCATTACCTTTGGCTTCGAGTTTCTGCTTCTCCAATTCCAACTGCA
>PKML01043581.1:45060-128382 GCA_002933935.1 Eutrema yunnanense | reverse complement strand
TTAAAAAAAACGGATATCCGGTATTTTCCATATTTTTAAAATTTTAATCAACTTTCGGATATCCGCGGATATTCGCGGATATCCGGTATTTTTACGGATATCCAAAAACCGGATATCCGGATATTTCGAATACGGATACGGATAGTGAAACTGTATATCCGGCGGATACGGATACGGATACCTTCAAAAAACAGAATATCCGTATCCGTTCCAGGCCTAGTGAAAACCACAAAAACATGGATTTTGGTTTTTGTTTAGAAATGGGTAGTTGTTTTCAAAATCTAGTTTCCCTAAATTTTAGGAAATCTATTTTTCAAAATCTTGATTGGATAATAAAATGGTTTTAGGAAAAACAAAAACCATTAACTGTTTTAAAAACTACAAACAATCAAGGCCTAAAATCTAAATGGCTAGCGACGCGTAAGATAGCGGCATTCGTTAATACAGCGAACCGAACCAGACCAAATGGAACCGAACATTCGTAGAAAACCAAGAACCAAAGTAATGCTAAACCCGAAATCTATAAGAATAGTTATGCTTAAACCGGATTCTAACCAACCTCATGCAAGTTAGCATTTTCCTCATTCACATCAACTAGCAATAAAAACCTAACTAAACTGCCTACCATCACATTCAAACAAAATCACAAAACCCAGAACCAGATTAAACTGGAATCCAAACACGGCCTCAAAAAACCCTACCTCAAACATACAGATTTTGAAAATTAACCTTAATGCATATCCAGATTCAGACTATATCCAAAATGTTTCCACCACACATAGAATTTATACAAAAACAAAGCCAGAAAAAAAAAAAAAAACAAAGACAACGATAAACCGGAAAATCATCGATCCGGTACGGTACAATTAACCGGTATAGATGTGGAGACGAATGGCGATGGTGAAGATGGTGATGAGACCGAAGAAGATGATGGTGTGGACGAGAATCGACGCGCCGCTGGTCTGCATATTCCCGAATTCGACGACTCGACCTCTCGCCGGAATCTGAAAGAGAAGTCCCGGAGTCAAAAGCACGAACAGTATCACAGCGATCACTACAGGTCCCCAATCCGCCATACTTTGTTTTTGCCCAGTAGAGAGAAAATAGCAGAGACGAAGATAGAGAGAGAAAATGTTTTGAGAGAGATTTTTTTTTTTTTTTGAAGAGACCGAAACTTCCTCGTGCGGTGTGAAAAAGGAAACGGCCGGTGGGGATGTCACATGCGGATACGTTGTTTTCGAACGACGTGACACGTGAGTCCGTGCGAATGTTACAGTTAATGAGTTGCTTGGTTTATGAGGGAGAAAGATTAAAATGGGCTTCATCTAGGATCTAAATCTTTCTGGGCTGAATCTCAATCTGGCCCAATACATAAAAAGAGAGAATTATAAATCAGATGTTTGATTAATTTTTGTCCCTGTTCTAAAAAAATCGGCCGGTTCAATAAATTAGATGTTTGATTAATTTTTGTCTAGGTCGATTAATCTTTGTTTAGGTCGATTAATTTTCTGTTTAGATCGATTAATTTCTGTCTAAGCTGTCCGCTTAGTCCAGTTTTTTTTTAAAAAAAAATAATTGTTCTAAAATTTAATAAGTCCAACTTATGTTCATATTTTTAATAAAGATCATAATGTATTAGACTTAGTATTTGTTTTCATATGTTTTATCCATTCTTGAGCACAATATTATATTGAAATTATAAATTATAATGGATTAACACGTTAAAAAGACATTAAAAGTGTCAAAAAACTAATCCACGATTAAATCCTCGATTTTTTCGCTAGGCGCTAGGCCCAACTCGACTACCCGACTAGCGTTTAGCGAATTTTTGAACATTATTCATTGTACAATCCACTTGCAGTCTTGCACTGTGTCACTGGCATAATACTTCTCCTCTTTCCAGAAAAGAAGACGCATTATATATTTTTAAAATTTTGGTTAAGGACAAAAACTAAAAAAGCTTATGGCCATATGAATGTATTCAATGTTCACACGACCAAATCTAGTTGGTTGGTATGACGTGATCAGTTCAGTACTCACGAGTCACGAGCTCAGTGGCGAACTTGTGGGCGATTGTTTTGTTTTCCTTCTAGTTATTTTAACTTTTTGGCTTCAGTCTTCTCCTTTTTATCTCTAATTGATAATCATACTCTTAAAATGGCTTTATAAATTCAGATTTAAATTTTACAGTATACACATTTTTATAGATTGTGGATCCAAATGTTACAATATCAAGTTTTAAATTTAGCCTAAATTTCGGATTTTCATTGACCAGGAAAAAAAGAGTAAATCTCTGAGTTTTAGTAATTTTTCTCAGTGAGAACAGAATCTTCTTTCACCAAGTAAGCCCACCCAAATTAAAGCATTAGTGGAAGAAAAAAACAAAACAAAAAGCAGTAAATAGACGCCATAGCTTTTGTTCTTGCTCTCCACACTTCACAGTTACCCACAAGCTACAAATTACTCACTCTTTACTCTTCTTTCTACGTCTTTTGATTTCTTTCTCTGCTTTTATGTTTTTTGCTTTTTGTTTCTTTCGGTTTCCAAAGAGACAATAATCTCTCCACTGTCTTTATGTTCTTTCTAAAACCAATCCAAGGCAAAACAAAACCACAGAATCAAAATCCTCTTTCTTTCTCAAGATTTTAATCCATTCATGAAACCATCAGCTCCCAGATTTTTCTTTACTTTCTCACACTTTCTCGCACTCTACTGTCTTCTCACACAGACCCATGTAACTCAAGGATCCCATCAATGGCAATCACCAATCAAAACCGTCGTCGTTTTGGTGATGGAGAATCGATCCTTCGATCACCTCTTAGGCTGGATGAAGAATTCGGTTAACCCGTCTATAGACGGTGTAACGGGTCAGGAATGTAACCCGGTTCCGAATTCTACCCAAACCATATGTTTCACTAGCGATGCGGAATTTGTGGATCCGGATCCGGGTCATTCGTTCGAGGCTGTGGAGCAACAGGTATTCGGGTCGGGTCAGATCCCGTCGATGATGGGTTTCGTTGAGCAGGCGCTTTCGATGCCGGGAAATTTGTCGGAAACCGTCATGAAAGGATTCCGGCCTGATGCTGTACCGGTTTACGCCGATCTGGTTAAGGAATTCGCTGTGTTCGACCGGTGGTTTTCTTCGATTCCCGGTCCGACTCAACCTAACCGGTTATTCGTCTATTCGGCTACCTCACATGGTTCCACAAGCCATGTCAAGAAGCAGCTCGCTCAAGGGTATTATTGTCAACAACTTTATTTACGTTTTTATAGGTAGTTTAATTTTAGAAAAAAGTTTTTATTTTTTCCTTAAGCAATTAATAGCATTTATTTAATTTTTGTAATGAATGTCTTGGGTTTGTAACGCTTTATACATACTGATAAAACTTAATTTTTTTAAAAAATTATCATTACAACTATAAAATGAATTAGAAAAATTGAAGGAGTAATTTGCTAACCATATTATCATCATTTGATTTCAGGTATCCACAAAAGACGATATTCGATTCGCTCCACATCAACGACATCGACTTCGGAATATACTTCCAGAATATTCCGACCACGTTATTCTACCGTAATCTCCGACAACTAAAATACATTTTCAAATTGCATCAATTCGATTTGAAGTTCAAGAGAGACGCAGCAAAAGGAAAGTTACCGAGCTTAACCGTCATCGAACCGAGGTATTTCGACCTCAAGGGCTTACCGGCCAACGATGATCACCCATCGCACGACGTGGCTAATGGTCAAAAGCTGGTTAAAGAAGTGTACGAGGCACTTAGGTCGAGTCCACAGTGGAACGAGACGCTACTAGTCATAACCTATGATGAGCATGGTGGGTTCTATGATCATGTAAAGACTCCTTATGCCGGTGTACCAAACCCAGATGGAAATACCGGACCGGCCCCTGGTTTCTTTAAATTTGACCGGTTAGGTGTTCGGGTTCCTACCATTATGGTTTCACCTTGGATTCTGAAAGGAACTGGTAAGATCTTTTTTTCTTTATATCAATAATAATAATAATTTCTCTATTATAGTTACTTCTTAGTGCAAACTGCTTTTTAAGTAGAATTTTTTTTTGTCAAGCTTTTTATCAAATTAATATTAAAAAAAACTCCGCTTTGGAACATAATTTATTGGTATATATTTACTAGATTTATAACTAATAGGTGACTATATTTTGCCTATTGAATATAAATATCTCTAGGTGATTTATAACTAATAGGTGACTATATTATGTTGTGAATAAAGAAAAATTAGAGAGGATTGTAACTTATATATTTCATAGAGAGAATGATTTTTTGGGAGATTTGGTTTAATATTCTATAAAAAATTATATATTTTGAAAACTAATTCATCTTTATTTTTTTTGAAAACTAACCTTTTTGGCATTTAAAATTACCAAAATACTCAAAATAAACCAAACATATGAATTTTTTTAAATTCTATTTCTTTATTTTTGATTAATTTAAAAAATGAATAAAATATGGATGTAAAAAATGTCGATCATATCTAGATTTTGTGCGTGGAAACTTAAAAAAACAATCCAATAACAAAGCAGTTTGTATGAACTTACGGTTTCACAAACGTGTTTTTGTATAATTTTGTTGTACGATGATGATGTATATATAGAGTTTGAGTATGTTAATGATAAATATAATAATAGATTTGTGTATATCTAACAAAATTGTTTATATCTAATATGAATTTTAATTTAAATAATTTATTTTGTTTTTTCGAAATATATAAATATATATATATATATATAAATAAATTGTTGAATATTTATTTTATAATATATATTTATTATGAAAAAGAAAAAAACAAATATTGTATTTGTATATTCTCAAAATTTAATGATGGGTATAATTTTTTACCTAATAAAAAATTAATTTTCAAAAATTTTAAAAGAGGGGTTAGTTTTCAAAATATATAAATTTTTGGGGATATTAAATCAAATTTCCTGAGGGAGATTTGGTTTAATATTCCAAAAATTTTATTTATTTTAAAAACTAACTCATGTTTATTTATTTTTTTAAACTAACCTTTTTAACATCTAAAATTACCAAAATATCCAAGATAAATCAAACAAATTTTTTCTTATTTTAAAATCTAATTATATTTATTTTCGATTAATTTAAAAATGAATAAACATATATTAATTAAAATAAGAATTAAAAATAATATATGTGAAAATTCGATTATTTTGTGAGTTGAAACTTAAAAAAAAATATTTTAATTGGATATTCTTAAGTTTTAAAAATGAATATTCTTATTATCAAATCCCCACATGATTCTATCATGGATAAATCAAGGATTTAATTACCTTTATGAATAAATCATTACTAAATTATATAAATTACCTTAGCTTGAACACAAGGATTTATGCTCTGTTATCAAACGTGTTTCACAAACGTATGAACTATATGGCTTACGCAAGGATTTATGCACTGTTCGCATGATTTTTGTATAATTTGTTGTATGATGATAATATATATATATATATATAATTTGAGAATCTTAATGATAAATATAAGAATAGATTTTTGGTAAAATATATATATATATAAGAATATATTTGTGTATATCTAAATATAAATTTTAATTAAAATAATTTATTTTGTTCTAGTAGATTTATATCTATATAATATTATTATTAAATATTTATTTTACAATATATATTTATTCCGAAAAATCAAAAATAAAACTAATTATTGTATTTGTATATTCTCAAAATTTAAAATGGATATAATTGTCTTTTTACCTATAGTAAAGATTAGTTTTCAAAATTTTTTAAACATGTGTTAGTTTTCAAAATATATAAATTTTTTGGAATATTAAATCAAATTTCTTCTAGTGTTTTTTCACTAATGAAGGAAAACTATCGGTAAATTGAAAAATATTTATTTCTCTAACCCAAAAAAAGAAAGTCATTTGTATTTCATGTGTTTCCACATTCTACTACTCTCCCTCTGTTTTCGACAAGACTTTTGACATTTGCTAACAAAATTTAAGGCTGCAAAAAAAAAACCAAATCACATGGATAGATTTGACAAATATAACATTTATATAACACACTCTTGATTGTATCCATTAATTGTGGTGGAGAAAATAATTGAACCTATTGATTATTCCATTGAAAGATGTATACTGTATATTATAATTTGTCGGCGTCGTCGCGTGACTCATGTTTTCAACCATACTCTGACCCCATTTATTTTACTATATAGTTTAATAACATCTTATTTTATTATTCGTGTGTGTGAAGTGGTGAGTGAGGCAAAAGGGCCAACAGAAAGCTCAGAGTATGAGCATTCATCAATACCAGCGACCATCAAGAAACTCTTCAATCTCTCTTCCAATTATTTAACACATAGAGATGCTTGGGCTGCTACTTTCGAAGACGTTGTTTCTCACTTAACCTCTCCTCGGACCGATTGTCCCATGACTCTGCCTGAAGTTGCACCCATGAGAGCCACTGAGCCTAAAGAAGACGCAGCTCTTTCTGAGTTTCAGAGCGAAGTGGTTCAACTTGCAGCGGTTCTCAACGGCGATCACTTCCTCAGTAGCTTCCCGGACGAAGTTGGGAAGAAGATGACTGTGAAACAAGCTCATGAGTATGTCAAAGGAGCTACTTCTCGGTTCATCAGAGCTAGCAAAGAAGCAATGAAGCTTGGTGCCGATAAATCTGCCATTGTCGATATGCGATCTTCGCTCACTACACGGCCACGCAACCTGTGACCAACGGCAAAAAAAAAAAAATGATTAGAAATCTTGTGAAAATTCGTAGGTTTGTTTGTTTTTGCTTGCATTCTTCTCCCTCTGTTTTGATCTGAAAATGTGTTGTTTGATGCTTGAAAACTGGAATTAAGAAACAAAGAAGTAGACAAAATTCATTGTTCCTGTCACTATTTATGTGCTTATCGACGATTTTGATCGATATATTGCAAATGGGTATGAAACATCTCTCAATAGCCGAGAGTTGTATTGTATTTAGCAAATGATTACCAAAATGTTTCCAACCGACCGGCAAGAACATGCAAGTATATGTATGAAGAGAAAAATTTCACGAACGTTTTGCTATTTTTTGTTATTCCTATTTTGAAAGATAACTAGATAAGATTAGATGAATTTTTCTTTCTCTCTCTATCAGATAATTAGATAAGGTTAGTTGAATTTTACTAGTTAAGAAACGACTAGAATTTAGGAAACTTATCACACTCTATATCTCTAT
Source organism: Eutrema yunnanense (assembly GCA_002933935.1). Classification (NCBI taxonomy): domain Eukaryota; kingdom Viridiplantae; phylum Streptophyta; class Magnoliopsida; order Brassicales; family Brassicaceae; genus Eutrema; species Eutrema yunnanense. The sequence continues at coordinate 121,148 of PKML01043581.1, read as the reverse complement.
CTCTATCAGATAATCATCCTCAAAATTAGGAGATTCACATACCCAGTCCACGCATAGGCAATTCTGTTTCCTATATAAATCTCCACTTCTTTCATCTTCTTGAAAGGAAACACAAGATTTAACAACCAAAAGAAAATTAAGAATGAGAGGAAAATATATTTCTTTACTAGTGCTCATTGCCTTGGCCTTGAATGAAGTTGTTGCCAAGAACAAGTCTTCAACACCTAAACTAAGAAGAAGTGATTTCCCAGAAGATTTCATTTTTGGGGCTGCAACCTCTGCTTACCAGGTCGAAGGAGCTGCTCATGAAGATGGTAGAGGACCAAGTATCTGGGATACATTCTCTGAAAAATATCCAGAGAAGATACAAGATGGTAGCAATGGGTCAATTGCAGATGACTCGTACCGTCTTTACAAGGACGATGTGGCTTTATTGCATCAAATCGGCTTCAATGCCTACAGATTCTCAATCTCTTGGTCAAGAATCTTGCCTCATGGGAATCTAAAAGGAGGAATCAACCAGGCTGGTGTTAAGTATTACAACAACTTGATCAATGAGCTTTTGTCGAAAGGAATCAAGCCTTTTGTCACAATTTTCCATTGGGATACACCACAAGGCCTTGAAGATGCTTACGGTGGGTTTCGTGGCGCAGAGATTGTCAATGATTTCCGCGATTACGCGGATATTTGCTTTAAGAATTTTGGTGATAGAGTGAAGCATTGGATGACACTGAACGAGCCGTTGACAGTGGTGCAACAAGGATATGTTGCAGGTGTAATGGCTCCAGGAAGATGCTCCAAATTCACAAACCCTAACTGCACCGCCGGAGATGGAGCCACCGAGCCTTACATCGTCGGTCACAACCTCATCCTCGCTCACGGAGAAGCCGTCAAAGTATACAGAGAAAAATACAAGGTCAGTAAAATGAAGGGAAAAAAATCCGCTCTGTTTCTTGATAATCAAGTTACCAAAAATCTAATGCGTTTATAACCATATCAACCCAGAAAAAGTATGTATTACGTATCACGGAATCTTAATATGGTTATTCCGGTTCGGATTGTGGTGAATCTGATCTTGAATGTTGTTGAACAGGCGTCTCAAAACGGCCAAGTCGGAATTGCTTTGAACGCAGGTTGGAACTTGCCCTATACAGAATCAGCCGAGGATAGGTTAGCCGCGGCACGAGCCATGGCCTTCACATTCGACTACTTCATGGAGCCGCTTGTGACCGGTAAATACCCGGTCGACATGGTCAACAACGTAAAAGGCGGTCGCTTGCCAAAATTCACTGCACAACAATCAAAGATGCTTCAGGGCTCATATGATTTCATCGGCATCAATTATTACTCATCTTCTTACGCCAAGAACGTCCCTTGCTCCACCGAAAACGTTACGTTGTTCTCTGATCCTTGTGCTAGCGTCACAGGTGAAAGAGAAGGAGTTCCCATCGGTCCAAAGGCTGCATCGGATTGGCTTTTGATATATCCAAAAGGGATTCGTGATCTTGTTCTCTACGCAAAATACAAGTTCAAGGATCCTGTCATGTACATAACCGAAAACGGGAGAGATGAAGCTAGTAGAACCGGTAAAATCTTACTTAAAGACGGCGAGAGAATCAATTTCTACGCTAGACATCTCGAGATGGTTCGAGAGGCTATCTCGGTTGGAGCAGATGTGAAGGGGTTTTTCGCGTGGTCGTTGCTAGATAACTATGAATGGGCAAATGGTTACACGGTCCGGTTCGGGTTGGTTTACGTCGATTTCAAGGATGGATGTAAGAGATATCCCAAGAAATCGGCTCATTGGTTCAGAAAGTTGTTGCATCAAAAGAAATGCAATTGATGAGATTTTTATAATTCCATTTTATCATCAATCTCCATTATTCTGAGAGATTTATTAAAAAAAAATTCCTTGTTAAAGGTTATTATCATCAATAAAAAAAATTTGAGAAAAATTATTCATCACAAGTGCTAATAAGTACATTAAAGATTTTACAAAAACAAATTTGTAATTGAATGTAAAATTTATTCAACGCTAAAAAAATATTTTTTAACATCAAATGCTTCTTTAGTTTGAGAATTTGAGAGAGATTAATAGAAAAAATTAGCTTTTTGTAGAGAGAAACACATTTCAAAGCTTTTCTCGTACTTATGCTCGAATTGATGACAAACGGTTTCGGACTTGCTAGTTTATGAACTTGATGAGGCAATGTGAAGAAAGAGGGATTTCACCATGGCTCCTTGTATTAATCACTTTCCATACCGAATGAGGAAGAGTTCTACACGATCCTAACTTGCACATGTGATCATGTGAAGGAGAGTTTGCCAATTTGTGGATCTTACAATTTTAAACCTTACACAAACATAAGTTCACTTGTCACAAATAAGACATGATAGGATGTGAATTGCCTTTTTAACTCGGTTTCTTGAATCTTGGCAAAGAAAAAAAATGTGGTCCATCAAAAACTTGAATCTTACTAATTTTGTGGTCCATTAAAAACTAAAAAAAATAGTGATCCAAGACCATAGCCTAGCCTGCCTAGCATGTCTAGCCTTTGGACCGGATCTGCATGCAAGCTCACTAACATCGCTCTTGCGGTTCCTCCAGAGAATTCGGTAAATATCTCTCTGGAATAGGTTTCATTGGAGGATGAGATGAGCATTATTCTGCCACATTTCCCAGTGAGTGTTAGCTTGATACTCGATGATGAGGAGACTCCCTAGCCATGAACGTTATGTAAGAGTTGACTCAATTTCACCACGACCCTCGCGAGATGGTCACACGTGACATTGGTTCCAAGTTGGTTGTATTTATCAAGAGCCAAATTATAATTTATAAGTTATCAGCTACATCGCTATCCACCTTATCCACATATGCACTAATCCGATTGGCAAAAAAACATGGTCACATCCTTTGATCCAATCACAAACACCAAATCCACGCCGACCATTCCCAAGTCCCAACACAACCCAATGGACCACAACAACAACAACCAGCAACCGCCTCTCTCCGCCGCCGGGATCTTTCCTCCTCCGGGTACCTCCGTCTCCGCCGCCGGAGGAGCCTCATACCACCACCTTCTCCAGCAACAACAGCAACAGCTCCAAATGTTCTGGTCCTACCAACGAAAGGAGATCGAGCAGGTGAACGATTTCAAAAACCATCAGCTCCCTCTCGCTAGGATCAAGAAGATCATGAAAGCCGACGAGGATGTGCGTATGATCTCCGCCGAAGCACCGATCCTCTTCGCCAAAGCCTGCGAGCTCTTCATCCTCGAGCTCACGATCCGATCCTGGCTTCACGCCGAGGAGAACAAACGCCGCACGCTTCAGAAAAACGACATCGCCGCCGCGATCACAAGGACCGATATCTTCGATTTCCTCGTAGACATCGTCCCTAGGGATGAGATCAAGGAAGAGGCGGCGATCGGCGGGATGGTGGCTCCCGCCGCGAGTGGCATGCCGTACTATTATCCGCCGATGGGTCAGCCTACAGGGATGATGATTGGGAGGCCAGCCATGGATCCGAGTGGTGTCTATGTGCAGCCTCCGTCTCAGGCGTGGCAGAGCGTTTGGCAGACGTCGGCGACCGGCGATGATGTCTCTTACGGCAGTGGAGGAAGCAGCGGTCAGGGGAATCTCGACGGCCAAGGGTAAGTTTCCTTCAATTACTCCCATTTTTTGATTGATGATTACATGATCATCTTAGGGTTTTTAGGATTTGGAATCAATTAATTGCAAACAGCTTCCTCATAGGTTCTTCTGCTCAAATTTGAATGGATCAAAGAGTCTTTGTTTGGGTTTTGAATCAATCAATCAATGTCTTTGTATCATGTTTGCAGCTAAGCTGAGAGAGTATTACAGATGGATGCCAATTCACCAGCTGTTGAAGACAGCAGATATTAGTCGACTCTGCCTTGAATCTTGGATGTGTCTGATTTCGATTATGCCTGAATTCAATCTAAAAGGGGAAGTAGTAAAGAGAACTCTTATCATAAGAGTCTTATTTCTGTTTCTTAACTTATATATATATATATATATATGTGTCATTGTAGCAAAACCATCACTGCTGTGATTTTGCCTAACTATGTATCTAATGTGCAGTTTCTAATTTATGCTTTCCTTTTTTGATTTTGCTCCTATTTTACTTCTCCTTCATTTCTTGGGATGAACATATCTGAGAAAGTGCAAGGTCCTTTCAGAGGTTTCAGTGCTTGTATGGATCTGTCTAAACTCAATCTGTGTAAATATGGATCTGTATATGAATTCGTGACATAGCAATGTAGCTAGCAGCGATGACAAGAAAGTTGTTATTTTAATTGATGATTAATATTTGATAGGAACAGCTTATTACAGTAACATTTGTTTTTTTCTTCTTTCAAGCTCTTCGTTTTGTAGGCTAACCCTTTGACAGGTATTGATCTATCTCTAAACGTAAATTCTGCATTCTTGAGGCACCTTTGGATATCGCTTTCTGTCAGAGCAATAGTCGTAATCCAGGTACATCTTCCTTGCATTCATATACAGTTTCCTCTCTCTAGAGCTTAGCTGCCAGTTCTCTTTGCGATTCCACCAGAATTTAGGACCAACGCATTTCTCTATGCTATCAAACCTAGTTGCACACCCTTCAATCTTTGATGCCTGGAACTTAGCAGTGTAAGGCATCTGATTCGGGTCAATTATCGATCCGTTTCTCACACTCCCACTTATGAACATCGTCTGCATTGATGGGTTCTTCCTGTACACCCGGATCGGTGTATCATCTACATAGAACCTGAAATTTGTAGAAATACATTGTTTTTTTTATACTGATGTTAATCAATTGATTAGGTGATGATCTCACTAAGGGTTAATTAATACTCACACAAGCTGATGTGGGTTCCAAAGAAACCTATAGGAATGGTATTCTTTGGTTGGATCAAACCAAAGACGGAACCTCTGCTCTTTGCCACCTTCACCCCACGTAAACATATTTGTATTCAGCAAATACGGTGGCCCATTTCCTAAAATCTGGAAACAGAGCTCGTCATGGCGGCTTGATTTAGAGATTAACTGCCATATAGCATTCAAGATCAAAACATGTTTCAAGAAGCCCTCCAGGTACGTAACATTATCATCTTTTCATTCAGACAAACATAAGTTAATGTCATTCATACTTACGTAGAAGGAAGTAATGACTTCCGTAGACTTGGTTTGAGGTGCCTTGATTCTCAAGTTGAAAGATCCTGATCCGTATATCGAGTAGGATTCAAACCCGGACCCTGTCAAGGAACATGAGACTAATCATAAGCATCATTTAGACACAAAGTTCATAAGACAGAGAGACAAACACACACACACATATGACATATAGACAGAAAGAAAGATAGAGAGAGAGAGAGAGAAACCAGAGTTATAATCGAGGGTGAGGTGGAGCTCAGAGGTTTCATTAAAAACCAAAGCTGGATGTCCCCATGTTGTGTAGTAATTATTGTTCCATGTCACGAACCCATAAGTCTCTTCACCTCGAGCCGCGGCTACAACCACCAGAACCATCAGTAGAAGAATCTTCTGATCAGATCCTCTCATCTTCATCTCTTCTCTCTCTCTCTTTGATTCTACCTCACTTCACTTCACCACAACAGAACACGACTCTCTTTGGCTTATCTTATATAGGTATAGAGCAGCCACGTACGTTATGTTCTTTTTTTTCTTCACCAAATGGGTCTCTATTCATTGCATCATCATAATCCAAATCAATTAATTAAAATGTTTATGAGTTTAATCCCGACCTGTTTGCGATTAACTTTGTTTTTTTATAGTATGGTGAAAGCTGTTCCCAGCTCGTTTTATACGCATCAAGCATTGCATCGGAAAAGCTACAATTTCCCAATTCAATTTTTGGTTAGCTTAAATAGTTTATCTATACAAAGTTAACTCGAACAACTCTATTCCTTTAAATAGTAATCATTACTATATTCCAAACTTTTCATTAAGGTAATCATTGATGATGTCTTTCAAGNCTCTAGCCCTTTTTTTTTTTTTTTTTTTGTAAAGTTGGTTACAATACTTTTGTTTTTCCTTCGTCCTATCACGAGAATTCCGTGTTTGTTTCCTGCAGTAGTTTCTGTTTTGAAAGCCGTCAGTTTTGAAAGCTGTAATGTTGACAAGTGTTATTATATTTACAATTTTACATGACCATACCACTACCAGTCTTACTTCGATCTAATGGCTTAGTATAGATATTTCATCATGTTATTGTCAATCTCACTACCAGTTTAACATAACTAACGAAATAAAGGGAGTTTTGTCGCTTGTAGTTAGTGATCAAATAATAAACATTAAATTTGAAGATTAGATCATTAGAGATTTTGATTTGTAGACAAGTTTTACCTTGATGTGTGCAAGAAATTGAAAGCCAACGACATCAACGTCTCTCTGATTTATCTCGACATCAACGTCTCTCTGATTTATCTGGAGCACTGTGTAAGTAAAAAGCTGTTGAAATTGCTAGGGGGAAGTTCAAGTGTTTGGAAGGAATTCCTTAAGCCTTACTGAAGAATGAAGACTGTAACAGCATAAAATGCCACGTGATTTTGAGAATCCTTTGCTGGTTTTTGGTAAATTTCTTTCCCTTTTTTACTCTGATCTGAACCTTTGATGTCTTTGCTGTAAAGATCAGGCCCGGTCCGTAGGGCAGGCGAACTAGACGATGGCCTAGGACTACCATATTTTTTATGTTTTTATGGATCACATATTTAGTTTTAGGTTAATAATATATATAATGCACAAAATTTGAATTCCATGTTTTTATTTAAAATATTATTATGTAACTAAAAAACAATTGGTTTGTCACATAATTATCTATCTAAAGACCACCGAAAAAAATTGAATGATTTACAAAAAATTGAAGAGAGGATTATTTTTCAGAAATAATGTTTTCTTCTTTTTTTCCGATTTGCTATATTTTTTCAGAAATGCAAAGAGGAGTTTTTTGTTTAACTGCAAAATTTATAATTTACAAAGGGTCACATTTTTTATCTTACCTCGGACCACCATTTATGTTGGACCGGGGCTGGTAAAGACTGAAGAATGAAGACTGTAACAGCATAAGCTGCCACGTGATTTTGAGAATCTTTTGCTGGTTTTTGGTAAATTTCTTTCCCTTTTTAACTCTGATCTGAACCTTTGATGGCTTTATAATCTTCATTAGCTTTTGGGGTCAAATAATAACTATGTTTATCGAGTAGGATTCAAACCCGGTGGTTTGAGGATTCGTTTAATTTCGTTAGTTTTATACGCATCAAGCATTGCATCGGAAAAGCTACAATTTCCCAATTCAATTTTTGGTTAGCTTAAATAGTTTATCAATACTACAAAGTTAACTCGAACAACTCTATTCCTTTAAATAGTAATCATTACTATATTCCAAACTTTTCATTAAGGTAATCATTGATGATGTCTTTCAAGTCATTAATTAGTGTTAAGTTATTATTCAAATGATTTGTCGTCACTAATGTTAGTCAAATTAAAAAATTTCCTAGACCATTTTTTATTTTTATTTTTGTAAAGTTGGTTACTATACTTTTGTTTTTCCTTCGTCCTATCACAAGTATTCCGTGTTTGTTTCCTGCAGTAGTCTCTGTTTTGAAAGCCGTCAGTTTTGAAAGCCGTAATGTAGACAAATGTTATTATATTTACAATTTTACATGACCATACCACTACCAATCTTACTTCGACCTAATGGCTTAGTATAGATATTTAATCATGTTATTGTCAATCTCACTACCAGTTTTTAACATAACTAACGAAATAAAGGGAGTTTTGTCGCTTGTAGTTAGTGATCAAATAATAAACATTAAATTTGAAGATTAGATCATTAGAGATTTTGATTTGTAGAAATGGATGGTGACTGTTGGTTGGCGAATAAACTAATTAGGTTTAGCAAAACGTGCCGCCAACTCTCTAAGTTTCATTTTTTTGCAATATTTCATAAGATATTTTATAACTTATTCTACACGCAATTATTTAACACATTTTAATAATTACACATTATTCACATATCACTCACGACTTTATCCACTCACATACCACCATTCACGACTTTATCGACTCACAATTTTATCCAATACACTTTAATTATTATTCTAAGTGTGGAAAGACAATGCCAAAAAGTTGCCACCAAAGACGACAGCTCATTTCACAATATGTCAATATACCACGGGCCTTACGTGTCCAAATTATGTATTTTCTATTGTCATTTACAACAAAAATATAAAATCACGTATAAATTGCTATCAGAATAAAATATATTTTGAGCGATTTAAATCTGATTTAAACCATATATATTTTGCTTTTACATAATTTAATACTACCTTTTCTAATGAAACAAACAAAATAATAACTAACCTTTTTTTCTTTCGAAATAGTGAATGATCTTCCGTTACCGCGTGAATAACGGACGGTTGTAGACGCCGTACGAGAATGTGCAGATGAAACATGTGTTTGAGTGTTTCCTTAGAATCCCAAGATTCTCTACTTATCATATAATCTGGACTCTTGCCTGAAAATGTATAAAGATAGGTGTCGTAACAAGGTTCACACTTTTAATTTAGAGCTCGTCTTTGTTCTCAAATTTTATAGCTCTTCCAGTTTTAAAGATTCACACTTTGATTCAATATATGTGGTGAACCCAGTACACCAATAGGGTGTCATGTGACACCTTTTAATTATTTTTTAAAAATAATTATATATAACAATTGAAAGAATTAGTAATATAATGGATAAATTTTGATCATTTGACTTTATAATATATAGATTTTCTTTTTTCAATATTAAATTTTGACACGAGTAACATAAATTTCTGAGTTTGCCACTGCTTTGATTAGGAAGAGAAGCATTTGTGTTTCTAGGGGTTTTTTATTTATAAGATTGTAAAGCATCAAAATCATTTAATTTAAAACGTTCGTTGATACTATAGATCAGGATATTTCATTTATACAAGATAGGTATCAAAGTCCAATGTATGTAAAGGATCTGAAGTTCCAGTTCTCATACATTAAATGCTGAATACAATGGTTAGATCGTTAATTTTTGGATTATTAGATTTATTTGTCACAAATGTTTTTAAGTCGTAATTTATAATTTCAAAAAGTGATAGAAAGCAAGCATTTAACAACAAACAAATGGATAGAAAATGAAGTAATAGATGACGTAATAAATTGAAACGATGTTATAGATGACGTAATAATTCGTACAAGTCAAACAAATACAAAGAATACCAAACCGGGCTTTGCGTTCTGGAAAATCGCATTTTAAACTTTCGGGGATGAAAAAAATAGCACTTTAAACTTTGAGAGATTTGCACTAGCAATTTAAACCTTCAAAATAACGAAACTAACACATTAAACATTCGATGTGGCAACTTTGTTTGCACCGCCAAAAACGTGACTGGAAGTGTCCAGTTTCCGGTAATAAAAATAATTTTAATTTTANAAAAAAAAAAAAAAAAAAAAAAAAAAAAAAAGTCTTTCTCCTCCGCTTCGCTGAAGCAGAAGAATTTTCATCTCCCTTTTCTCATAATATTTTCTTCGACAATTTCTCCGAACCCCCGCCACCTCCCACTAAACCTCCATCCGGCGGCTTCTCATCCTTCAACGGAGATGGAGGTTACGGTTACGGTTTTGCTGCTTCCTCCCCTAACCATGACTTCTCCTCGCCTTTCGAGTCTTCCGTGAACGATGCCAACGGAAACGCCGGCGACGCGATCTTCGCCTTCTATGTTCGATTTCTGGGTTTCGGGTTTCATGTTACCCCAAATTGGTGTAGTAGATTCACAATGGATTATCCATCAAGTGATTCCTTTCCTTGGAAACAAGGTGATTTTACTTCTTTGTTATCACTAAGAAACGAAGAGATTTTGGTTTTCATTACTTCTTTACTTCTCTGAATGATCTCTTGACTCATAATTGTAATTTGACAGGCTGAGTCGGAGAAGGGAAAATCTCCATGGCAAGGGGTAATAAAGCCGCATACTGGTGTTGTGTTCTTCTCGATATATGGGGTGGAAGCAGAAGCATCATCACAGAGCTCAAATGCCTGCATGGACAACGAAGACGAGATTGAGTTGCTGCTTTCACTCTGCATTCCTTTGCAAGATCCGACAGAGTTTCTCTTTGGCTCCGGCGTAATCACAGTGGAAGCATGGACACGAGATTGATTAGAATTAGTTTCAGGCTCTAACGGCTGAGATGGATATAGCTTCATGGTGTCCTTGGCCACCATATTCGGAATATCCGCTCCTAATTGTCTCGATTGCGCTGTCAAAGACGTTCTTCTTGGTAAAGTAGGAGATGTTCTTTGCCTTCGCTTAACTGACATTGCCTCTTCGGCCTCTTGTTTAGCAGCAGGAGCAAGGGGAACTCTATCGTTCCTAGGCTTAAGTTTTGGAGAAGAGTCAATCGCTGGCATCTGCAAGACAAATTTGATTTTTAACATTGGAGTTAACTTTAGTCTTGTTATCTTGCACAAGATCGATCTTGTGGTAATTGTGTACTCTTGTGTTCGAACAAAAAAACTGAGTTCTATTTGTGTTCATCTGTATTGTGTATGTTGGATTAATGTTATCAAATCTGGAAATTTCCTCTAAGAGATATATTGCATTTGATCAAGAAAATATCATATCACTAGAGTTGTAAAGATCAGGGGATAAGAACATATATATTACAAAAGCTAAAAACGTAGATATCTTTGAGAGATTTTAAACTAAGAAAGGAACTACAGATATCTCTCTTCACACTCAATTGATCATGGAAACGAAAAAGCTTCATTTACAGAGACAGAGCACGAAGATGATTTGATGATGGCCTCGATTATTCTTTTAGCTTGTGTTATTCCATGTACTCTTTATCTGCTTCTGCTACACGATTCTAGAACATCGTCCATTCATTTATGCATCTCTCTCTCACCTGAAACCGGGGAAAACAAACACACACACACAGAGGTTTTGCAGATGATAGAGAAGAGAGAAAAGAAACACACGCTCAAAAGAATTATGGAGCTCTCTTAAGAAATCGATCTTTGCCTTCTGGGTTCGGTGAAATTGTCGAAGAAAATTCTATGAGAAAAGGGAGAAGAAAATTCTTCTGCTTCAGCTAAGCGGAGGAGAAGAAGAACGAAGCAGAGGAGAAATATATATATATTTTTTTTTAATTAAAATTAAATTTTTTTTTTCGGTTACCGGTAACTGAACAGTTCGAGTAATATTTTTGGCGGCGCAAACAAAGTTGCCACATTGAAGATTTAATGTGTTAATTTCGTTACTTTGAAGGTTTAAAATGCAATTTTCCTCATTGTGGTCAGACATTCAGACCGAATCAAATCTGAATCGGATGGAAATGTGTTGAGACAAAGTCAACGGAAGAAACAAGTATAAAGTCAGAATGTCAAACAAAACTCCCTTTACCCCTAAAACGACGATTCTCCTGAAACCCTAATTTGACAAAACCAAATCCGATCTGAGAAGCAATGGACGCCATTGAATCCGCAATCGATCCACTCAGAGATTTCGCAAAGAGCAGTGTCCGTCTCGTCCAGCGCTGTCACAAACCCGATCGCAAGGGTAAAACTTCTCTTTCCGAATTTTGGGGAATTTGTTGCGATTGTTAATGTTTTTATATTGGATCTGGAGAGTTTTGAGTCCTCAAATTTGTAATTTGATTGCAGAATTCACCAAAGTTGCTGTGCGTACGGCGATTGGATTTGTGGTGATGGGATTCGTTGGGTTCTTCGTGAAGCTCGTATTCATCCCAATCAACAACATCATCGTTGGATCTGCTTAGGAACTACTTTACGAGGTTTACTCCGATATAGTAGTCAAATAATAATGGGTCTCGCATTATATTGTTAGGTTTCTTGAAAGATATGCATTGAATCAACGGTTCTGTGACCATATTCTTGGTTGATGCTCATAAGGATTTTGTAATCATTACTTGTTGATTAGATAGAAGTTTATAGTAGACTTGGAAATTGATGATGAATTTCAGCTGGCTTTGGCCTCAAAAGATTAGAGCTTTGCTTGTCTCCTTCATTGTTTCTGCCCATCGCCACGCTTCTATTTGTCCCATGAGTTTCGTTTTGTTCTGAATCCTTTATCTGCGGCTCTCATGGTGTCTCTGTTCCCTCTCTCTTTGATTCTGTTGTTAACGATGGTCATGGTCATCACCGTGCTTTACTTAGTAATTTCTCATTTCTTTAATGCAAGAAATTCTACTAATCTCTATATTGTTTCACCGTGCGACAGGCAATGCGCCAAGGCCGAGGGAGTCGGAGAAGAAGAAGTAAAAAGACTGCAAAACCTGTTGTGGAACCTCCATGTCTTTGCTATGTTTTGGCGGCCAATTTTTTCCTCCCTTATTTGATTTTTCACTCTCTTGTTATTCCTTAAAGACTTGATAAGTTTTGATTATTTTTGAATTTATGTATGCAAAGTATATTGTCCTCAAGAAGTTAAGGTTTTTAAGAACAAAATCCGAAATGAAACCAACTTGATGTCTCTTATTATTATTATTCCTCAAACCAACTTGCAGCTTAGATTCGGATCTCGCAATTAAGAAATCCAACTTGTGTTTTTTTTTTTTTTTGGGGGTAAAATGTTGAGATTTATATCATTTTCAATTTTTTACAGAGTTACAAAGATACAACAAAAAAAGCAGATTAACCAAAAAAAAAAACTACAGACAAAATGAAACAACAACAAAGAAAACAGCAGACAACACAGAAAGGCTAAGGACTCGAATAGCGAGATATGAAAATAAATCGAAACAAAACCAGACGAGAAAACAACAGTCACACGCCAAAACGCAGACCATCCCGTAGTTGCTGCAACTCCGAAAAACTAGAGTTCTCATCGTTGTTGTCTCGAGCATTCTTCTAAGTCCAGTCCTCAAACCTTAGGAAGGAGATGTCTACAACTTTTCTGAGAACACACATGATTTCTGGAGGTCGTAACGGACTAACTTGCAACTGGCGACACGGAAGTCCACACTTGTGTTTGTAAGAAAGAAATAATAAAAATGATAAAATTCCTCATCCACAAATCCTACATTTAGGCTTTGATGTGATATTCAAAGGGCTCACAATGGCACAAGTAGAGAGACAGAGATTAGACTCTCTCACGTGAGTTCATCTATTAATAAAGACAAAAAGAAGTAAAATCAAATCCCAAGGGTATTTTCGTAATCACAGAATAAAACCCTCACGACGAGCGAGTCTTTTTTTTTTTTTTGTTTAAACGATTCAGGTTCACACAAAGTGTTTCTTTGGTGTTTTTTCATCTTCTTCTCTCTCGTCGTTCCTCTTTCTCCCTCAAAGCAATCCTACCATGGCGGCGGCAACAACATCTTCCTCGATCTCCTTCTCAACAAAACCTTCATCTTCCAAATCTCCTTTACCCATTTCCAGATTCTCCCTTCCTTTCTCCCTAAACCCCCACAAACCCTCCTCCCATCGCCGCCGTTCTCTCTCCTGCTCCGCCGTTCTCAACTCACCCGTCAATGTCGCAGCTCCTTCTCCGCCGAAAACCGTCGTCACTACTAAGAAATTCATCTCCCGATACGCTCCCGACGAACCCCGCAAGGGTGCTGATATCCTCGTCGAAGCCCTCGAGCGTCAGGGCGTCGAGACCGTCTTCGCTTATCCAGGAGGCGCATCCATGGAGATCCACCAAGCCTTAACTCGATCCTCCTCTATCCGCAACGTCCTTCCTCGTCACGAACAAGGAGGAGTTTTCGCCGCCGAGGGCTACGCTCGATCCTCCGGGAAACCGGGAATCTGCATAGCTACTTCCGGTCCCGGAGCAACGAATCTCGTCAGCGGATTAGCCGACGCGATGCTTGACAGTGTCCCTCTCGTCGCGATCACAGGGCAGGTCCCTCGCCGGATGATTGGTACTGACGCGTTCCAGGAGACACCAATTGTTGAGGTAACGAGGTCGATTACAAAGCATAATTATCTGGTGATGGATGTTGAGGATATACCTAGGATCGTTGAGGAAGCTTTCTTTCTAGCTACTTCGGGTAGACCCGGACCCGTTTTGGTTGATGTTCCCAAGGATATTCAGCAGCAGCTTGCGATCCCCAATTGGGAACAGTCTATGCGCTTGCCTGGTTACATGTCTAGGATGCCTAAACCGCCGGAAAGTTCTCATCTTGAGCAGATTGTTAGGTTGATTTCTGAATCTAAGAGACCGGTATTGTATGTTGGCGGTGGATGTTTGAATTCGAGCGAGGAGTTGGGCAGATTTGTCGAGCTTACCGGAATCCCTGTTGCGAGTACTCTGATGGGGCTTGGGTCTTATCCTTGTAATGATGAGCTGTCGCTGCAAATGCTGGGAATGCACGGGACTGTGTACGCGAATTACGCTGTGGAGCATAGTGATCTGTTGCTGGCTTTTGGTGTTAGGTTTGATGATCGTGTCACCGGTAAGCTCGAGGCTTTTGCTAGCCGGGCTAAGATTGTTCACATCGACATCGACTCGGCTGAGATTGGGAAGAACAAAACACCTCATGTGTCCGTGTGTGGAGATGTTAAGCTGGCATTGCAAGGGATGAACAAGGTCCTTGAGAACCGAGCAGAGGAGCTCAAGCTTGATTTCGGAGTTTGGAGGAATGAGCTGAATGAACAGAAACAGAAGTTCCCTCTGAGCTTCAAGACGTTCGGGGAAGCTATTCCTCCACAGTACGCGATTCAAGTCCTCGACGAGCTAACCGATGGGAAGGCAATTATCAGTACTGGCGTCGGGCAACATCAAATGTGGGCGGCACAGTTTTACAAATACAGGAAACCGAGGCAGTGGCTGTCATCAGGAGGCCTCGGAGCTATGGGTTTCGGACTCCCTGCTGCGATTGGAGCGTCTGTTGCGAACCCGGATGCGATTGTTGTGGACATTGATGGCGACGGAAGCTTCATGATGAACGTGCAAGAGCTGGCCACAATCCGTGTAGAGAATCTTCCAGTGAAGATACTTTTACTAAACAACCAGCATCTTGGCATGGTTATGCAATGGGAAGATCGGTTCTATAAAGCTAACAGAGCTCACACATATCTCGGGGACCCGGCAAACGAGAACGAGATATTCCCGAACATGCTGCAGTTTGCAGGAGCTTGCGGGATTCCAGCGGCGAGAGTGACAAAGAAAGAACATCTCCGAGAGGCTATTCAGACAATGTTGGATACACCAGGACCATACTTGTTGGATGTGATTTGTCCGCACCAAGAACATGTGTTACCAATGATCCCAAGTGGTGGCACTTTCAAGGATGTCATAACGGAAGGTGATGGTCGGACAAAATACTGAGAGATGAGAACCGGTGATTATCAGAACTTGTTACGGTCTTGTTGCATATGGTAAACACTTAGTTGCAATTTCCAATTTTTTTTGGTAATTTGGGATTCTTAGTTGTTTTTGGTTTACGGTCTTGTTGCATTTGGTTTACCCCAGGCTACTGCTACTGCTGCTGTTTTTGTTTCCTTTTTCGTTTATATAAATAAACCGGTTCGGTTTAGTCGTTGTGAATGGGCTCTGTTTGGTTATTGTGTAAGAAAATGGAGAATTGAGTAATTGAAATTGGAAGTTTGTTCTTATTCTCTTAGTTTTAAAGCTTTTTTAGCACTACACTCGGCTCGTGCCTCTCGAATCTTGCAAGGAAATTGCCTTTACCATTGGGTTTGGTCTGCATTTTCAATAGTTTGGGATTAGATTAGGATTTTAATGAAAAAAATGTCAGTTTCACAAATAAATAATTATCTGAGCCGTGATTACCAACGAACAAAACGTGTAGGATGTCACCGAGTCCACATTTCGAGTTTTGTGTATATTTGAATATTCTTACTTATTTTGTCAAAATTTAACCAAATTTTATTTAAATTTAGCATTTTTTTAGTTTTTTCCTATATTTCGGGTACCCGAAACCGACCCGAAAATACCCGAACCGAAGCCGAACCCGAACCGAATTTTACAAATACCCGAATGGGTTCTTCAACCCAATACCAAAAAGACCCGATACCCGAAAAACCCGATCCGAACCCGAACGGGTACCCGAATGCCCATATCTATTACAAGGAATTATGGGAAGAAAAATTCTTGGGTTCATCCCTAGGGTGAAGCTCTTTATTCACCTATTTTTTTTCTAGCTAATCAAAATATGTTATCTAATTTATTTAAACAAAATAAAAATAATATTATTTTAATAAAATTTATAATAGTAATAATGTCTACTGTTTATATTTGAGTTTTAAGTTTACGGTTTAGAGTTTATGATTTAAGGTTGAGAATTTAGGGTTTAGATTTGGAGTTTAGGGTTGAGAATTTAGGGTTTAGATTTGGGGTTTAGGGTTTAGGTTTTCTATCTATTTTTATTAGTTAATAATGATAAATTATAAATTTCAAGAAAATTAATTGAAGTTATTGAAATGTTATTGGTTTAGAGTTATAAAAATTTGTTAATCACAAAAATAATGCATTTAATAATCAAAATTAATTTGTTTTCTTAATATGTGTTTTTTCTAAAACATTTATTATATTGAAACGGATGGAGTATTTGGTAGGAAACTAAAAAGAATGTACTGTTCCACTAATATTAATTTTTATTTTGTTTAAATTAATTAGATGACATATTTTGATTGGCTAGAAAACAGAGGGTGAATAAAAAGGTTAGAGTGAACCCAAGAATGGTTATTTTGGAAAAATTCTTAAGGGTGAACCTCTTATTCACCCTTTTTTTATAGCCAATCAAAATATGCCATCTAAATTAATAAAAGTTATGGTGGTAATGATGTCTACTATTTATATTTGAGTTTAAGGTTTATGGTTTAGAATTTAGGGTTTAGATTTAGGTTTATGGTATAGGGTCTATGGTTTAGAGTTTAGGGTTGATGGTTAAGAGTTAGGGTTTAGGGTTTATGTCTTTTGAGTAATCTGTCAATTTTTTAATAATTTAAAGTTTTATACTCCCTCCGTTTCAAATTAATGAATGTTTTAGGGAAAAAAATTGTTTCAAAAAAATAGATTTTTTAGGTTTTCTATGCATTTTTATTAGTTAATAATGATAAATTGTAAATTTCATGAAATTAATTGGAGTTATTGAAATGTTATTGGTTTAGAGTTATAGAAATTTGTTAATCACAAAATGATGCATTTAATAATCAAAATTAATTTATTTTCTTAATATGTATGTTTTTTTCTAAAACATCTATTATATTGAAACAGATGGAGTATTTGGTAGGAAACTAAAAAGATTATACGGTCCCACTAATATTAATTTTTATTTTGTTTAAATTAATTAGATGACATATTTTGATTGTCTATAAAAAGATGGGGTGAATAAAGAGGTTCACCCCTAGGAGTGAACCCAAGAATTATTCAAGATTTTGATTTTTTTAAAAATTTTAATATTTTAATTCTTTTTAATTATGACATGTCATATTTTTATTGCCTAAAAGACCCTAGGAGTGAACCCAAGTATTACTCCAAGGTTTTGGTCAAAGTGATTCCATAGGGAAAATAAATTTTCCATTGATTTACCATTTCTTACATCAAAATTAGAATCTCTATTCCTTGGGTTTTTCCCATTAATTGCCGAAAATTTTCACAGTTTTTTTGCAATTTTTTTGTTCTAATTTTAGACATCAACTTTTTCTATATAAGAGAAAATTGCATACATACACTTCTCAACCAAACACACAAACACAAAAAAATATCATGTTACAAATTAAGCTATTTTTTTTTTGGGTAAGGTTAGTTAATTATTTTTATATTGTTTTATCATTTTTTACTGTTATTTTTATAGTAAAAATAATTAAATTAGTTATAAAATTTCCAAAAATTTATGGAATTCACGATAATTGTAGTTTTTTTATTTGACGTATTGTTTTTTCCCTTTTTATAATAATTTTATGAAATAAACAGTGCATTTTTATTAATAATTTTTGTAGTAACTATTATTTTTATAAATAATATGTTCTTATTAATTAATTTGTATATTTAACACTAAAAACAAAAACTATAAAAATTATTAAAAAATAACGTATCTAATAAGTTCCGATTTTTTAAAACAAAAAAATCCAAAAACTATTCACCATTCAAGTTTTTTAAAAACTAAAATCTACAGAAAAATCAAAAACCAAAAACTCAAAATCTAAAATCGGAAAAGCCAAAAACTAAAAGCCAAAAACCAAAAACCAAAATCTTAAAATAATGCAAACATTCATGGCCTAAAAGATAATAAGTAAAGACAAAATAAAAGTTACATTTTTCTGATTTAGACATTTAGAACAAGTAATTTGGACGACGAAAAAGAAGAAGTAAATCTCAACTCGCCACAAAATCCGTTATATAAAAAGCTTAAAGCATCCACTACAAAAAAACACATTTTTTGCAACGAACGCTATCGTTGTAAAATCGTTGCAACACATGGTTAGCATCGGATTTGCGACGAAACAGAAATTATCGTTAACTGATCGTCGCAAACCACAAATCGTCGTAAAATCGTCAGAAAAATACGAGTGACAAATATTCGTCGCGAAATCGTCGGTAAATATTCATAGTAAAATCGTCGTAAATAGTAAAATCGTCGTAAATTTTACATTGATTAACTCATGGAACCAGAATGGATATGCGGTATCCCCATACTCGACCTATATCATTAATTAATTAACAAAAGTAATCAAAATATGTATTAGGTTAATTGTCCAAGTTAGTAATTAATTAGGTAGCATTAATTTTTACGTACTTGCGTCTTCAACCACGGGGCAAAATGTTGATCTTTACGCTTGTTGATTTCATCGTCTGAGATTCCTTCAATGACTTCTCGGACATGTCTAACATATTCACTGCATACAAAAGTATTTACAAATGTAATTAAGATACATATCGTAACTGTTATAAAGCTAGCATACATATATATATATATATAATTTAGCCATATATATATATGTATATATGTTTATACACTTACGTCTCAAATTGACTAACTTCTTCGTAATTTAAGAGGATATACGTTTGTGCACTATGATGGTCTTTTTCATTGGCAAACCAAACTAACTTCACTCTTCCACATAATCGACCGATTGAAAAAAATATATTTGTGACACCTTCATTAGCATATGTTCGGCCTACACCTCCATCATCATATCGCCGTGCTGCCCATTTCCGTGTGCGAACCTTCGAGCCAAAATAGTACCCCGTGAAGTGAGAAGTTTCTTCTGTTAAACTTCCTGCTACTACTGAGCCTTCATTTTTGGCTAGATTTTTAGCCTTCCGCTTCAAATGTCCCATGAATCGCTCGAATGGGTACCGCTTCAAATGTCCCATGAATCGCTCGAATGGGTACATCCATCGATACTGCACAGGTCCCCCAAGTTCTTCTTCGTGAGGGAGATGAATAGGTAGATGTTCCATAACATCAAAGAAGGCTGGGGGAAATATTTTCTCCATGTTGCACAACAAAATAGGAATACTATCTTCTGACAAAGTGCGGGTACAAAGATCCCGAAAAAACGCTCCAATGCCTACAATAACAATCACATGATATATAAGGTAATAATGTTAATTTTCCATTTCATATATATTAATTATATCAAATCTTCGCAATATGTGATTAATTTAAATTTATATACATGCAATTGCTTCGTGTACATTTCCTGGTAGAAGTTCAGCAAATGCGAAAGGAAGTAGTCGTTGCATAAAGACGTGACAGTCATGACTCTTCATCCCGGAAAAATTTTGCTCTTTCTCAACACATTTAGCTAGATTAGATACGTACCCGTCCGAGAACTTCACATCAGATGTCGCCCATTTGAACAAAGCTGACTTTTCTTCCGCACTCAATCGAAATATGGGGACAATTGCTTTCCCTTTGCTTGTAATATGTAACTCATTCCGACAACAAAGATCAGGCAAGTCTAACATTGACTTACCGCTGTCTTTAGTCCTTCCACGCACGTTTAACACTGTATGCATGATGTTATCAAAAAAAATTTTCTCAATGTGCATGACATCCAAATTGTGTCTAAGCAAATGATCCTTCCAATACAGAAGCTTCCAGAATATGCTTTTCTTATGCCAATTGTGATGCTCCCCATATCCATCCAACATATTAGCTGGAGTGTGCCAATTTCCACCACGATTGACTGTTTCCAGTGCACCATAATGATCAATGTCTGCTTCTAGATCTTCCCCGGAAAGATAAACGGGAGGAGGAACACGAACAACTTTGTTCTTTCTAAACAACCGCTTATTTATCCGATATGCATGGTGAATCGGTAGAAATCGGCGGTGACAATTAAACCAACTTGTTTTCCGACCATGTTTCAATTGAAACGCATCTGTCCGATTGAGAAAATATGGACAAGACAATCACACATGCATTGTCCAACCTGATAGCATCCCGTAAGCAGGGAAGTCGCTTATTGTCCACAGAAGCACCGCACGCATTGTAATTTTTTTCTTCCTTGCAAAATCATATGTCTGAACCCCGGTATACCACAACTGCTCCAATTCCTCTATCAGAGGCTGCAAAAACACATCAATGAAACGCTTCAGATGCTTCAGACCTGGTACTAAAATACTCAAGAATAAAAATTCCATTTGCATGCACATATCTGGAGGAAGGTTATAAGGCGTTAGGATTACTGGCCATAAAGAATATTGCATACCAGACATACCAAATGGACTAAATCCATCTGTGCAAAGACCAATATACACATTATGTTTCTCTCTAGCAAAGTCTGGATGTACCATCTTAAAGTGTTTCCACGCTTTTGCATCTGAAGGATGAGTAACCTCCCCATCTGTCTGCAAATTAATGATTTGCATGCCATCTCATCGATGCATATGTCCTCTCAGACTGATACATTCTTTTTAATCTATCAGTTATAGGAAGGTACCACATCCGCTGGAACGGTACCTTACTCCGACCAGTACCTTGCGGCTTTATCTTGGCTTATGGAAAAATCGACATTCCTGCAACTTATCATCATCTTTCCAAAAAAGCATGCAATTGTTAACACAGACATCTATCATCTCAGAAGGCAACCCAAGACTATAAACCAGTTTCTGTATCTCATAGTAAGTTTCAGCAGCTAAATTGTCCTCTGGTAAATACTCTTTAATCAAATCAGCCCAGTCATCCATGCAAACCTCATCTAAGTTATGATCAGTTTTAATAGTCATTCTCCTAGCCGTCAACGACAATGTAGAATGCCCTTCTCTACATCCATCGTATAGTGGCTGATTTGCAGCATCTAGCATATCATAATTTTTTTTGCATCTAGATTGGGTTCCTCATCATGATGATCATGTGCAAATGTACTTACGGTTTCATGAAATGCATCCGTAACCATGTCATGAATCCTATCATGATCTTCACCATGCTGCTCCGCATGATCATCAAATTGATTAAAATTATTTGACTCATCAAAATACGATGCTTGATAATTTCTACTACTACTAGCTACATTTCCCCCATGACCATCTCCATGATAATACCATATATAGTAATGCATCATAAACCCTCTATTTAATATATGCGACCACACCTTCGAGATAATGATAAATTTCCTATTCAAGCATCTTGGACAAAGACAATACATCTTACCACTGATAATCGTATTTTGTATACTTCCTGCCTGATGCATGAATCCCTCCACCCCATCACTGAACTCCTTTGTTGGTGATCCCTCTGAATCAAGACGATTATACATCCATCTTCTAATTTCGTATATTGACATTTTTTGTTGGTCAGAGAGAAGTAAATGTTTCTGAATATGAAATTTTTATTATGAAGTTGGCCACTATATATAGATTTTTATTTTTGTTACCATCGAATTACCTATGATTTTACATCGATTTAGCATCGATTTTACAACGATTTTAAACACGTTTACATCGATTTTACAACGACTTTAAACATGTTTACCTAACCGTACACCGTGAACTTAAACATGCTCACCTAACTAATTAATCGTCGAGAAATCGTTGTAAAGTTCAGCTTATATAAATCCTTGCTAATTCGTCAGTAATTTTACGACGATATTACAACGTTTTATATAAACCTCGGTAAATCGTCGTAACTTAGCGACGAATTTACAACGAAATATTTCGTCCCAATTTTGCGACGACTTTAAAAATCGTCGTAAAAACGATTTGAATTTGCGACGAAATTAAATCGTCGCAAAAAATCGATGCTAAAATTGTGTTTTCTTGTAGTGATCGGCTAAAAAAGAAGTTAAAAACATAGAGAACTCTTATAAATTTTGTTAGAATTTATGAAAATATACTAAATTGGGTATTATATGGATTTTCTGATTTTAGGATTCACGTGATCCAAAAAAGTTACCCAGAGCACTAATCAGACATTGGAAGTAGGAAAAAAAAACTAAAATAATAATAATTCGTATTTTTTTTAACTATTATTTAAATGATTTTCATTTCTTTTTCCAGCATGACGTTATGATGGCAGGATGTGGATTTTTTGTTTTCACCCCCCTTTCATAGCTTTTAATTAATCTATTATAACTGAATATTAATATATTAGCCCTATACACACCGCCCGTCACACCCTGTGAATTGGTTTCCGTTGAGAGTTTCCTCTAGGGACGCCTCTGGCCGTCAGGAAATCTATTCAATCAAGACGGTTGGCTAAGATATCGATACCGGAGCTGCTAAACTAAAGAAAGTGACGTAGGACAAAACTTAGAGTTAGCAGCATGAACAAAGAACTAGGACAATACTTCCAAAAAATTATGAACTTAATAGAACTAATAGAGCTAAATTTATAATTCAGCAGGACTGAGAATACAAAATGATATTTTTGGGAAACAAAAATCTAAAAAAACATTTATCATGGAACAAATAGAGTATAAGTTTCTACCAAAATTCTAGATTTGTTTTTTTTTTATGTCCGGTATATGTAAATTAAGTTTACGTATCATAGATGATGTATTATCATTTATAATATCTTTAACAAAAAAAAAATCATTTATAATCTGTTAAAAATTTCTAATGAGGATGATGATATAATAGATTAATAAAAACATATATCTCAATAGTTATAGTTAGAAATCTCACATTAAAAATTTGATGGGGCATAGAATAGTGTATAACGAACATGAATTAATCCACTCATTGCCAATAATTTTGAATTGGAAG
Organism: Eutrema yunnanense; assembly: GCA_002933935.1. Taxonomy (NCBI): domain Eukaryota; kingdom Viridiplantae; phylum Streptophyta; class Magnoliopsida; order Brassicales; family Brassicaceae; genus Eutrema; species Eutrema yunnanense. The sequence goes on along the minus strand of PKML01043581.1, from coordinate 97,963 downwards.
CCCATAATACTTAACATGATATTAGAATCCAATTTGTTGATTTTGACCCAAAATTAGCCCAAAATAGTTTATTGATGGTTCTAGAGTGGGATGCGATTTGAGATGGTACAGAAGAACAATCATCTTGAAGGGTGTGTCAGGGATCCCACATCAAATTTTGATGTGATCTAGAATAGTATACAAAATATATGAATCAACTCATTCATTGTCAATTAGTTTTGAGTTATAAATTTTTAAAAACATAAGAGTTATTTGTCTAGGAATCTATATTGAAACTGAAATTTAATTTTAACATAAATAAAACTCATATAAAAATAAATTGAACATTTTTATTTTGAGAAACAATATGAATCAAATTATTTATATTTGGTTGATATAAATAGTCAAATGAACAAACTACAAACTGCATAAATCAAATTTTAATCAAAACTACATACTCAGAATCAAAGAAACTGAATACAAATAATTAAGGAAAGTATATCTAAAATACTAATAGTAAAAATTTGAATACTTATGTTACTTTCAATGTTATATGTAGTGGAAGCCCATTTAGTCCAATGGTTGACTAAATGATTAATTAATGTTTCTAAATCAGGAGGTTTAATATTTGATTTTTAGATGCGATTTTTGTAGGTTAATGTAAAAAAATTTACTTTAATGTGTTGCAAGTAAAGCCGTTCGTTATTGTTTTAGTCAATTTTAAACGGTGAAAAAAACAATGTTACATGTAAGATCATGATCAACATTTATTCCTATAGCATGTTCATTAAAAAAATCTAGACTATAGCAACCACTCATATTAATTAAATATATGGTCAATGACTCGATCTTCAATTTTGTAATTGGTGAATTGTTGTAAGAGTGAGACTCTTCGGCCTTTCTCAGACATTAAAAGTAAGACTCTCACTTTTTCTTCTGTTTACTTTTGGCCCATTTATATACAAAATAAAATCTCTTGACTTGCGATTTTCTTTTCCTTCTTTCACTTTTTTTTTTCTTTTTTGTCAATGAATAAATAATATTTAAAATAAAGATAGATATACTTCTGTCTACTTGGGCCATCTATATAGTACTGTATATACTATCATTTCCCTCAAATATACTCGCACAAATTGTACTCCTCCCATAAGATTTTTTTCCGTGCAACTATTCAAATGTTTGCTTTGTAATTTTATGTATCCGAGAGTATTTGTTTTTGGTAATCGATTTTTCAGGCTGATATTTAAATTTTTCCATGTGAATTTGAAAGCGATAAAATATAACACCATTTCGACTGGCTAAATGAGAGTAGTTAAATAATTTTACATTTTAAGAGAATCGATTCTTGTTCTAGACCAACAGAGCAACTCTTCAACAAATGAAAACTACTTGATTAAAACTTCCGTTGTTGTTATGTTAAATTAGAATTAACAACGAGGAATTATTGGTTGAAGTTTATATGTTTATGTTTTTCTTTCAAAAACTAAAAATTATATGTTTTTTTGTCCGGATTCTGTGAGATCTTTTTCAATGGAAATCGAACTAAGAATCCATGATCAATTTCCTTTGAAGAGATACATCGAAACATCACTAGACCAAGACGTTGGTTAAATGAAACATGGTCATAGAATAATTAAGTATGATACATAATGGTGGAAACTGGAAAATCACAAGAGATAGTGAAGGCTTCCTGGCTATTCCCCATTTTAAAAGAAAGGTCTTACACTTTTCACAAAGCGTACTAAATCGATTGTACGAAATACTTTTTTTTTTTTTTTTTTTTCATAACCATCTTTGAAATATGGTTTGGTGTGATATTTTTGAAATTTACCAAAACATAAAAATGTATTTAAAATGTATCCTATCTCAATTTTTTTTAATCTATAAATTTTCAATTATAAAAAATTTATAACTTTATAATATTTTTTGCAAGAAAATAATTACTTTACTTCATGTGACTTTATAACTCTTTACTTAATAGCTGAGGTTCCTGGACAAATCCCAATGTGAACTTCGCTCAAATGTTTTTTTTTTATTATTATCCGGTACAATTGTTTAAAGAACTAAGTTATTCAACAAAATTCAAGATTATCGTCTTTTTTTTATAAAAAAATTGACTTATAAATGAAATGATTTATAAGCGAAAGCCTACCCCATCTACAATGTAAATATCTAACTATCACAATAGTCCTTTTGTCACTTTTACAATTTTCATATATTTGTTATTATTTAACTTACATTAGTCTAAAATATTTCATAAATGAAAATGATATTACAAATGACTTGAGGTTACTATAAAATAGCTTCTTATTCCTTACTTTTATTTTACTGAAATTAAAGCTTTCAATAATTTTGTTCCTTGTCCATTTAGTATGATACATTCAAAATTTATAAAAAAAGGTTTTAAATTGAAAACTGATCTCTAAGTCTAAAGGATATATTTAAACAAAACTAAATAAAAAAAGTAAAATTTGAAAAATTTAGATTCAATATTTTCAAAAAATAGTCTCTAATTAACATTGAATTTTATGAAATAAAATATACAGAATTATAATATCCTAATTTAAACTTATTTAGTGATTTTTATTTTACTTTTTGTTAATAAATCACTCTGAAAGTATGTCTCTTAATTTCATTGGATAATGGTTTTGGAAAGAATTTTAGTTCAGATTTCTCTCTTTTAATTTCAGTGTTCATTGTATAGATTATGATTGTTTTTAATATCCCAAAATCTTGAATAAAAATAATTAAAGAATAAGAATGCATGCAAAAGGAAGTGTGAAACTGTTTATAAGGTGCTTATATATGCAGAAATAAAAATATAATTGGTAAATAATTAATAAAATATATGTAAATTAGATATAAGGTAGTGATGGATCACATGATGAGAGTAACTTCCATCATCCATTGTCCCCTCTTCCTTCCCTAACACTGTCTTTTCATTCCCTTCCATTCTAAGGGCAATTGTCACTTTCTCTTTTAGATCCAACCAAACTTGGCCTCTTCTTCTTGTTTCATTTTCTCCCAATTATTAGAACTAATTTAACTTCCATTTATATGCAAGAATTAATTGATCAAAAATATAAATATCTTCAAAAACCTTAAGATAAAAATTACGGATACAGAGGTCCATATTTGCGCGTTGCAAGATTAGTTTTGATTCCAATCCACATATAAGAGTCCTAATAACTAAATTAAAAAAATATATATATATAGTATACAAATGAACATTAGGAATACTCATAAATGATAATTTCTCATTAAAACTTGATTTTCTGGAAGGTGGAAGAAAAAGAGATATACATGCACAATAATGAAGCTAACTTGTGTAAGGACCACAGAAATATATGGATATCGAAATTAAAACAAATCTCTGTCATAAGGATATAAACTATAAGAGACAACACCACTTATTATTAAATAGTTTATATCGTAGAAAAGAATTGGATTGAGAATTAATATATATTTTTCGGAAAAAAAAATCTAACAAGAGGGGACAAGCAAAGATCCATCCCACATGGGATTCAGAAAATATATAAATTGGTGAAAAAGCTGAACAAAGGAAAACAACATTTGGAAAATGATGGCTCTCTTTGATCTCTTTCTCACTGACAAACACCAATATGAGTGATATACACTGATGATACACATGTATATTTGTATGTATGCGTGTGCGTATATACAAAATGCATGTATGTATAAACACCGATGATACACATCTATATCTATATATATGTGTATTTATGTATATTATTAAAAAAATCTGTTGTGTAAAAAGACAAATGTGAAAAGACAAATGTTAAGGTTGTGTCACAATGGGCAAGATTGCTATGTTTTGATGTATCTCGTCAGTTTCCATTATCTTCCAATTTCTCAGACACATCTCTTTCCTTCTGGTGAATTCAACGTTGTGATTATACATTTCCTTTTTTTTTTTGGGTATGTACGTAGAGACACACTCATAATGTTCATACAGGTACGTTTCCGTGACTGTACAACAAATATTGTATATGTATCTATACACTCTACAATCTACTAAATTAAATGATTGTTTACACATATACATTTTATTGGTTTCATAATAAATTAAAGAGTTTTATTTATTTTCGACGTCTGAGCATGTAATTATCACCTAAGGACATTATTTGGAATTACAAAATGAATATATCAAATGGTTTTTAAAAGAGTGCATTGAATTCAAAACTAGTTTAGCAAGTGAACCTGTGAAACAGTTAGTAGTACGGGAGATAAAAGAGATCATACAACTAGTAAAGGAGGACATTAGATGTTTGATATCGTACATGACTCCGAGAATCTCCTAATTGAGAGGGTCTCCATTAATTAAGCATGATGTTAGAAAGCCGAATTGGGTGGTTTTGGATAATGAGGGAAGAAGGGAAAGGATTTTGTTTTTGTTTTTTGATATCAAAGGTAAATACTCCCTCCGTTTCATATTAGTTGTCGTTCTAGGTTGTTTTACGTAAATTAAGAAAACAATTCAATTTTCTGTTTTACCCCTCGTTAATGTATTATATACTATGATCACACTAATTAATAAGTTAAATAAGTGTGGATAAAAGTGGAAATATTATCAAACATTTGCATTGAAATTCTAAAACGACAACTAATTAATATGAAACAAAATTTAAGGTCTAAAACGACAACTAATATAAAACGGAGGGAGTAATATTTTGTAAGCACTAAGCAACAATCTTTGAATTTAAATTTGATAAACAAAATATATATTGTGAAAATGATCTAAGAAGAAGAAAGGTCTAAGAAGAAGAAGTTGAAAACTAGTGGATACTCCGACTCCTTCCCACCCCTCCTTGTTGTCTTTGTAATTTTCTCATCAATTATTCATCTTTTTTATTTTGTAGATTGTGGTTTTTTGTTTTGATCCATTTGCTTCTATCTTTCATTATCAAAGGTTCCTAATGCCTAGCGCCTAGCGAAAAAGTCATGGCCCTCCGGTTTCACTCCATTTTGTGACTATTTATATAAATTCTGTAATTACGGTTATATAAATAGATAAGATGAATATAAGAGATACGGTTAAGAAAAAAATGAATATAAGAGATACGGTTAAAAATTAAAAAAAAAATTCTGTTATTACAGTCCAGTATGATTTCCGAGCTTTTTTTGTTGATGTAATAATTGATTCGCATGGGTTATAACCCTTGTTCAAAAAATCGGCTGCCTAGCCGTCTAGGCGCCAGCTAAGCAGCGACAAACCATGGCGATTTATGGGTAATCGATTCAATAAATCGGGTGTCCGATTAATCTCCGCATAGGCCAATTAATTTCCGCCTAGGCAGCCGCCTAGTCAATTTTTTATTTTTATTTTTTTAATTAAAATAATTTAGTTGGTTCTAAAATTTGATAAGTCCAATTTATGTTCATATTTTTTTAATGAAGATCATAATCTATTGGACCTAATATATGTTTTCATGTGTTTATCCAATATTTAGCACAATATTATATTGAAACTATAAATTATAATGGATTAATATGTTAGAAAGACATTAAAAATGTCAAAAACTAATCTCTAATTAATCTCCGATTTTTTTTGCTAGGCGCTAGACCCAACTTAACCGCCCGACTAGCGCCTAGCAAAATTTTGAACATTGATTATAACACACACTTCCCATTTTTTATCTCCAATAATAATAAAAATTTACAAAACTCTATAGTTTTCCCTTTTGTTTTTTTTTTTGTTTTTCCTTTATTTCATTCCATTTCTATTCTCTTCTATTTGTTCTTTTACTTGTAGCATCGTGGACGATTGGTTTTTGGCCCTACGCTGTTTTTAGTTATCGATAATTACCTTCTTTTTGTTTGTATCACGAGTCAAAATTTTCAACATGCAAGTATACATATATTCTACCAAATTTTGTTCACAATGTTATATTTTTATTTATCAAAAATATATTATATTTTCATCATTTTAATATAATTCAAAGTATTCAGCATTCGGTCTAGACTTCTCTTAGACTTAATACTAGTTGTTAGTGATACATGCATGTAACAAATAAAAAATATGTAAATTTTTTCTTTCAGCTTTTCTAGCACTAGTTTCTGATATGGTTACGAAGAGGCCAACCTCTCGATTAAAGACAAACTAATTTGGATATATGTTATATTCACCACTATCTACTTGTACAATCAAGGGTTCTTTACAATTTGCAGTATATTTGAAAACAATGTATTTTATTTAAAGTTGTATTTTGCTCGAACCTGAACCCGATATATATAACCGAACTAGTCATTGTCTAACTAGTTGAACTACAAAACTGATCTTAAAAATCTTCCCGAGAAAAGAAAACCACTAAGAGATTGCAACTTCACACGCATGTAAGGAATAGTACGTACTGCCAGGCATGAAGTGCTACATATATATGTATAACTAAATTATTTCTATAAAAAAAATATATCTACAAGTACATGTACGTCGTGTTTATACACGCTTGTGAATGGATTTTGTTTATTCATTTGATAGAAAAGAGATCCTTATGGTGACAAAAAAAGGGATCTGTATTTACATCCAAAGAGCAATAAAGAAGCTCTCTAGGGTTTCATGGAATTCTTGTTAGCATTTTATAGTTTAGCTTACACGTACCTTTTAGATATTCTCTATTTTGTATCTTCTATTTGCATAAGAGTTTGGTCCTTAAAAAGATTATTACATTGCGGAATTAAATTCATTGAAAAAACATTGTAGCTTTTGGAGTGCCAAAAAAAAAACAAAAGTTTTCATGATGAGAAAATCAAACGAATGAAATTATATCTGTAAAATATGAATCTCAAAACCATATGAATTTACGGTATTAATTATAACATCTGGATTAGTCCAAACCATTTTTATTTCCACGAACGTTTTATGTTTTTAAATAAACAGAACACTACTGTAATAAGTTAATTAAGTGTTCTAGACGTATATGTACGTACGAACAAACATACAATGCTAATATTATAGAGATATATAATATATTAAAACGACCTAAGAAATTAAAGTAGATAAAATTAATGAGCATGGTAATGCAATAATTATACCCATCATCTCCATGCATATGTCTTTATATATGTACGTGTGTGTTTGATTATTTGTTTTCAGAAAGATAATCATCAATTTTCGTTGAACGAACATTTTTTCAAAGATGATCACAATTACAAATAAAATGAAACCATATATAGGTCAGCCAATTATATTCAAATTACACAAATCGTCCATTCTTATTCTAGTTTACACGTTCCTTTATTATGAATGTTACCATCATTATTTATTATTCACTCTATCTCTTGTTACTTTAATATCAAGCATTTAACTAACTGATCGATCACAGCATATAGCTGATCATTTTTTTATTTTTGTTATAAAGCTGATCGTTGCGGAATTGACATTTAGATACCGTAACTAATTTGACTTTTTAGTCCATCATTCCGATATTATCCATCAAATTCCGAAGTAATCCATTGAATGGTTTCTAATTTATGTAATTATAAAGTAGTTAGAAAAACAGATAATTTCATATCTGATTGTTTCCCTTCGATTTCAAGAAAACAAAAAGAAAGGACCTAATATATTACCAAACTCGAAAATGAAAACAAACTGAACTAACTACAAAATGGCTTTTTTTGTTGTTTTTGTTTTCCAAATTATTTTTCAAAATAATTAAACCAATACTCTCTTCTCTCTCAAATTTCCATTTATAATAACAAATATTAAGAGAAACAATTAAAGACTTGATTATAATTAAGGCCTAAACCTTTGCCTGCAAGAGTGGCAAGTGATCTCCAAGCAAGCCGTATCGATCTTCGCAATTGATCTCTCCTTCAACCTCTCTGCTCTCTCCACCTCCTCCCTTGCCTTCTGCCACATCACCCTGGTTTGGTTCCAACTCAAAACCGTTAACCAAACCAAACCAAAACGGAATTACTTAATTGAAACTCGCTTACCTTGCACGAGCGAACTCAGATTGAGCCATCTCCATCTCACGGCGAGTCAACTCTCTGACTCTCTCGGCGTAAGCCTTCTCTATCGCCGCCAGTCTTATCTGTTCTGCCGCCTGCCACTTCAACGCCTCCACACCTCCTCCGCCGACGCTGCTCGGATGCTCCACCGTCGACGCCGTTGGGATTGTGCTGAGGCTGATGGAGAGTTTTAGGTCGAGATCGTGGTGGATCATGGAGGAGGAATGGTGGTGATCGGTTGTTATAACTGTTGGTCGGAGTTTTCTTAAAGGAGATTCCGTCGAAGGTGGAGAAGGTAAAAGCTGAAGCTCTTTGTGATGATCTTGTTGTTGTTGTTGTTGTTCAGCCATTTTTTTGGTTTTGGTTTTGTTTTTTTGTTGGGGACTAAAAGGCTGCAGTTTTCAATAAGTGTGTGGGGTGGCAATTACCAATCACTTTATATGTAAGCTGCTTCGTGTCTGTGCACATATATATCCACATGAAATTACGGTTATACCCCTTTTGTTTTAATTTTGTAATTGGAATTTGTGTGTAGAAAGTAGAATCTTAATGATTGTAACTAGCAATGGGAAGTTGTTGTAGGACCAAAATTTACACTACAGACATGAAATATTTAATCACGATAATGTATAAATAAACAGTTAAGGAACAGACGATTCATAAACGATAAAGCAATAAAATAAATCTAAGGAGGCGAGATGAATCTCTTTCCTTAACTCTAAGAATCTCCCGTAGTGCGACGGGTTTTAATAGATCCATGAGTCCCAGGATACAACCAAAGTAATCTGTATCATCTACACTTGATATCAGATCTATCGAACATTATACTACGATACTCTCGAATAGAAACTTACTCTAGACAGTAGGGAATTGAAGAAACGATTGCTAGAACTTTTAGAATGTGTTTATTGTGTATCAGAGGATGATTTTTTAGGTGAAAATTGTATTGTATATATAGGAGAAAGGCTAGGGTTTTTCCCCCGCAGATATGGAATATTTCCAGAATATTCTGGCGGCTGCGATTTTTTAAGTCGGCCTGTTGAGTATCGAGATCGATACCTCAAAAAATCCACGATCCCAACAAGGCCCAAGATGCGAACGTCGCACGTATGGTCTTTTCTTCTCTCATGTTGTTCATTAATGACACAACCATTCCAAGTATATACACGAGAAAACATTTCTCGGTCAATGAAAACATTTCATTAGAAAGAGCTTAACTCATTTCTTTTCACACTTACACAATTTTATCAAACCCTCGAGCTTTGACAAAAAATTAGTTCCAACAGTTGTGTGTATAGAAAGAACTACTATAAGTTTTCAGACAAATTTTCAGTGTATTGTAATTGTCACACCTAGCTAAATTTCTTAGAAGATTTCACTATATTCAGCCACTTTTACAAAAGTTTAACCAATTTATTATAATTTTCACTAATTCCCGATAATTGACTCTTTTTTTAGCTATTTATTCCATGTTTCAGCCAATTTATAGTTACCACATTTATATCCCTTGTATATCTTTTGGTTTTGTGTTTGTTGATAATTGAGTTTTGTAGACTGAATATCTCGATAACCCTCTCTCTCTAACAAACGATGACCGTACCATCATTATGTTAATTTGTTGCCAAGTGTGGTTCAATATTAATTATCTCGATTGATTAGACAAAATGATTTGATTGTACAACAATTTATATGTATATTTCTTCATTCTATGAGTTAGTTTTTTATTATACTGTGTTGGTTTGTTTTATAAACGGATGCTTACCATTATGACATATATCTTTTTAATAGGAGAATTCAAAATATAACCTAATGGTTATATAAGATTCTATGCATGGTGACAAAGATGGTTAATTTGTCCACTCATTTAAATAATGATTTTCATGCAAACTATTTTAAGTTCAGACAAATTAATTAATTGATCGGTAACGCAATAACGATATCGATACTCATTATTAAGTTTCAATGGAGAACTTATAAAGAGAAAACTAGATTATAATTTACGCGGGATAAAGTTCTTTTGTAAACTAAAATTTGAAATATACAAAAGATGAAATGAGAAATAAGATCTAATTTAGTGTTATTGATTCAAATATGTTGAATTTGTAATTCTTAGGTTTTTAGTGCGAAATATAATTTTTTGTTGATTTATTGTGCAATATGTGTTTTGATGTTTATACCATATTTCTAACCCGTGCTATGTAAAATCTAGATTCTAATATGCGTTGTGTGTGGGGCAATAATTTTTATACATTATTTTTTTATAAAATTTATATTGAGCAATGATTTGATTTAAATTTTAATGAAAAAATTTATGATTATGTGATTTCTAGATTATATAGATTTAATAAATGTAACCGATTTAATAAATATTTGGTAATATATTCAATTTTTTTAAAATGATTATTTTTTTAAAAAAATAATAGTGTTTGTGTTTTAATAGTATAGATAATGGAGGCTAATATTTTGGTAATACGAAGGTAGAAACTAGAAAAATAGCCAAGCTGTAGAGAAAATCTCTGTCGAAGAAAAGACAGAGAAGATGGGGATATAACGGATCACGTTATTGAGGCATGAGAGGCTTTATAAAGAAACCCTTTTCACTTTTTCATCATCTTTCTCATTTCAAATGTTATTATAAATGATAACTTTGCGATTTTATATATAAACATATATCCGGTTTTTTCTATAAAGATATGAAAATGAGGATGTGGGTTGTGTAATAATTGGAGACGCACGTGGCTTAATGGGTTCCAAAAGCTAACAAGCTTACTATACTACTAAAGCCTTGAATGTTTGGTGCGTTTAGAAGAAACGCCGTGTGTTTTACAAAACATGTCACCATTCACAGTTCAAACGCAGGTGTGGTTAGCTGTAATTGCGTTTCAGAAAAAAATCTGGGTGCGTTTCAGAAACATAAAGAAAACATGAAACGCACGTGTTGTTGCAAAAGAGTCAAAATAAGTGTGTTTTTTTTTTTTTTCTGTCAACGGTTAGGTGTGGTTTACAGTTGACTTATGTATATATGTATCATATAATATTTCATTTTATATAGTTATTTTAATTCAAAAAAAATTAAGAATATTTGGATTATAGCTTTGAGAATTATTATTGTATTTGTCTAGCTGATGTTATTAGTTTTACGATACACGCTAATAATCTACTAGTTTTATAATTATATATATATATATATGTTTTAAAGTTCAGAAAATTTTGAAATAAATCATATATGTTAACTTTAACAAATAACAAAATTCTATTTAAAAATAAAATAAAAAAATGTCATTACCAACGTGAGGTTGGACTAGTGTTTGAACTCACATAAGTAAAAAATGTAGACACCTAAAAGAACATGAGTTCGATTCTCGTTGGTAGGGATACTTTATTTTACAAATTAATCCATTTTAATTTATAAAATATTTATCTAAAATATATGTCCCAAATAATGGACAATATTGTATATATGTTATGGAAAAATCAACGTACTCGATAATATTATATGATTTTACTTGGTTTTTGTGGATGTATTTTTTTTATCAATAAATATATTATTGTAAAATGCCAAACAAATTTATTAAATTTTAATAATTATTTAGTTATGGTTCGAAATTAATTTATGAAAATGACTTATCATTAACAAATTAATAATTTAATTTATAATTATATTAATATCATTAATCCATTTTACTTATAAATTATTTTTCTAAAATATATATCTTGCACCGCTTTTTTATATTTTCACCATTCACACATTTGAACCGCACCGCATGTTGTTTTTTTTCACCATTCATATATTGTCCTGCACCGCTTGTTCCACAATAACCGCACTTGTTCCGCATGATGCGTTTCTTCCAACCGCACAACACTAAAACCGCACCGCACCTCCTAAACCGCTTGTTCCGCACCGCTCAAACCGCTGTCACCATTCGAGTATTTGAGTCATCTAAGCAAATTCTTGTCGTAAGACGGTATTATATATTATGTAAGCAAATCAATTTTAATGTTAACTTTGGATTTATAGTATTGTTATAGCCAAAATTATAACGGTCAAAAATTGTAAATAGGAATAAACGAAAAATTTTGGCTTATATTTAAACATAAAGTTTGTTGCTCGATGAGATCAAACATGATTCAAAAGTGATTTCGATAATCAAACATGATTCAAAAGTGATTTCGATAAGGTTTTGCGGAGCAAAACTATGTTTATTATTTCGATTCTCAAGAGTTTTACAAGAACAAGACTAAAGAAACGGTTAAGTGCTTAAGTGTAGAGTTAATAGTGTGTAGAGAGTTCGAGGTCCCTTTGCTATTTGCCCTCATCCTTTTTTTATACTTCAAAATCGTGCTTAACGTTACCGTTTATTCCGTCAGATTCACCATGAATGGTCATTAATTGCTAGTCTCCGGCCATTACGTTCATGCACCTTAATTCACCGGTTTGAATTAATCTTTGGTCTCGGTGGGATTAACTAATGGATATGCATTTAATCTCATTTGACCGTAAACTTTACTCTGGTGGGCCTTTCAGCTCGGTCCGTCACCTCCTCTGCTTCTTTAATCTCGTCCGGCTTTTTTTACTTTATCGGGCCTTTTCACCGTTCGATTTATTGAGTTCAATTTACTGGACCGGGATTTTCACCCTCACAACTATCTTGGATTTGAAATACTTTACGATAGTTGTAAGATATAAATTGTTTTACATATGACATTAATTATATTTGACTTACTAGGATTTAACCCGCACTAGGTATATAGCGCGGAATAATTTTTTCTTAAAAATTATTTTGAAGTTAAAGAAAAAATAAATTTATCTGAATTTTATAATATGTCTAACTAATGATTATATATAGAACTGTCACCTTGGACTAACATATCTACTTAACCCGTTTTGTAATGAACTAAAATATTATTCGAGCTAACCCACAAAAATCTATAATCTTGAAAACATAACTCTAATATGCACAGTTTAATAATTATGGTTTTTGTGGTCAGTCCACAAACTCATAAAAACATTAATTTTCTCGTGTCTAAATCTTTATAAAATTAGTAAAATATATTTTCAAAATTTTGTTTTGATATATATTCAAATAAAATATAATAATCATAGTGAAAAATATTGTAAGATCTCGAATATATTGTCTTTGAATATGTATGGATTGAAAAATTTGGATCTTAATTAAGATTTATCTCGAATATATTTTCTTTGAATATGTATGGATTGAATATATTCGAGATCTTGCAGTAACCCGAAAAGAAATTTATCTAAATATCGAAAAATTCGGATCTTAATCGGTTCGGCTACTTGGAATCCGAAAACCCAAAAATATATCCGAAAACCCAAAAATATACCCTAAACCCCGAAAAATACCCGAAAATCCGAAAAATACCCGAAAAATATACCCAAAAACCCGAAAAAAACTATAGAAAATATATACGGATTCGGTTCTCGGGTACCCGATCGGTTCTCAGTTCCGTTCTAGGTCTTTCTGGTCAAAGGGTTTTGGACCCATCAAATATTTTTATAAGTTTCGGTTCGGATTCGGTTCTTCGGATCCGAGTATTTTGCCCAACCCTACTGGCTTCTGTGTTAAACTACATAGTTTTTTTTTAAAAAAAAAATCTGATTTGTATAGCCAAAAATGGGAAATCATATAACGAAACAGAACTAAACTTACCGCTATTCCACATTTTTTTTTTGTTTCTACGACCTAATAAAGGTTTAGGCAATTCGTCAAACATGAAGCTAGCTAAGCTATAACGCCATGGGATCAAATTGGGTAAATAGTTTTACCAAAAAAAAAAAATTGGGTAAATAGATTNAAGTCCAGTCCTTAGAAAAAAAAAAAAAAAAAAAAAAAAAAAAGTCCAGTCCAAACCTTATTATTTTGCTTATAAACGTGTCTTATGTTTTATTTATGTAGTCCATTTTCCTTCATTGTAGTTAAAGCACAGCCCCTTAACCAATCTGGTTAATATAATTAAAACTAGGCTTAAGCAAAATACCGGAACCAAAAAACCAAATTGGAAGTGAACCGAATTAGAAAGTATCGAACCGAACGGAATAGTTATAAATATCCGAATAGTTTCTTTTATAAAATATTTCGGGTATCCGAATCGAATGCGAACCGAACCGAAACTCGAACGGGTACCCGAAAGATACAAATTAATTATATATCTAAAAATATTATGTAACCTTAGTTTTGAAATAACAAAATACTCAAAATTACAATTATAAACAGAATATATTAGTTATGTTTAGATCGAAATAACCAAAATACTCGAAATATTCGAAAATCTCTAGTTATATTTGTCAAAATTATTTTTTTTTGGCAAAATTTAACCAAATTTTATTTAAATTAAATATTTTTTTTTGTTTTTTCGAAAACCGATCCGAACCCGGGCGGAACCGAACCGAACCGAACCGATCAAAGAAAACAAATACCCGAATGTGTCCTAAATTTCTAAAATTTGAGTATCCGAAACCTGAAAAAACTGATCCAAATCCGAATAGATATCCGAATGCCTAGGCATAACATTTAAAACGCACTATAACCGAAAATTGATATGGACCGATAGACCTAATCGCCTACCTGAACCGGGAGCGCGTGAATTTTACTCTCTTATAGTTTCCCGCTAGATTTGTTCCGTTGATAGGGAACAAAGAACACTTCCCGCAAACTCTTCTTCTCTCGCCAAAAGCGAAGATTTTTTTTCCATTGAACACATCTCTTTCTTTATCGACTTGAAGCTCCATGAACTCTCGAGATCTCGCAATCGTCTCTACGTCTGCAATTTTCGGTGCTTTGATTTCATCTCTAGCATTTCGCTTCTTCTCATCAAACCCTAAAAACCCTAAATCCCGAAGAGTTGCTTCCACCGAAATCGCCGCAGTTTCCCGAAGATTTCCGGGTCTAGACCCTTTCAGTCCTCTGAAGCGAAAAGGGTTTGTCAGATTTCTTTTAAATTCATCGAATTTCCCCGAATTAGACCTCGCAGTCGCGAAATCTTCTCACTTTTAGAAAACCAGATGTTTACCTCGAGCTTTGGAAACTCTGTTTTAGTATAAATTTAGGATTATATTGGAAAAAAACAAAAAAGGTAGAATCTGGTGAATTTTGGTGTCGAAGATGGTAGAGTTTGATTTGCTTTTAATGTAGGATTTGTTTTGATTGTTTGTTGTAAAGGTACTTATCGTGGGATGATTATTTCATGGCGATTGCATTCCTGTCAGCAGAAAGATCAAAGGATCCTAACAGGCAGGTAAATTTTGTTGTTCCGATTCTCATTTTGTGATGAACAGATAGAGTATCCAAACAGCCCTTGAAGTTTTTGTAAGTTTCGATTGAGATTCAACTAGGTAGTTCCTAGATGTAAAGGTTTAATGAGAATATGTTTGATTTTGTGGAAGTTTTCAGTTAAGTTACATCCATAGATATTTGATTCTCTGAGATGAAACAGCCCATCTGCAAGTGAAGTTTACAGTTTGATGCTGCCTTTTCTTGTTGTCTCTTTTCTATTATTGTATAGGATTGTGGTTATATTGGAAAAATTATGATTCGTAAAATCTCTTGTAATAACTACCCAAAGATCTATGTATGAAATGGTTGAAATCTTTATGACTACAAATGTATTCTTTTTATGATGATACAGTTTGCTTTCCTCGATTAGAGGTCTTTTAGGTTAAGACACTCCGTGTTAACCAGGATAGCACACTGGCTGATTTTGGAATTTTCCGATGTATTACCGGATACGTTGGTGTTTTGATGTCTAGAGTATATAGTATGGACCTTAAGGTCAAAAAGGTTAGAAATTTGATCCGAAGAATTGGACTCAAGGTTTACAAATTCGGTACTTATACCCATGCCTTCCTCTTGTGACAATTTTATATCCCTTTCTGATGGATCATATGATGCAAAAAGGGTTGATCTCTTGGCCATTCTCATTTTTAGATGTTGGAAGTATTCAAAATTGACTATGTTTCCCATTCTTATGCTTTGGCAGGTTGGTGCGTGTTTGGTGAGCCAAAATGGTGTAATTCTTGGTAAGATGATGGATCACACTTGTCTTTTGATATCTTTTTTCAACAATATGAAAAGTGAGTTCTGTAGGGATTGACATATAGTTAAAAGATGAATACAAAACTTTCATCTCTTATTTTAGGGATTGGCTATAATGGTTTTCCAAGAGGTTGCTCGGATGACAGACTTCCATGGGCCAAGGTATTACTATTACATTCAAAGAAAAAATTCGGAGTTTCTCTACGCAAACGCATGTCTTGTCATAAAATTCTAGACAAAAATGATGTATTTGAGTTACTGTCAAAGTTAGTAGTCACTAAACTAAGAGTAAGGGTAAAAATTCATGAACCGGTACAAAATGAATGTCTAGAGAAGTGCAAAGTAACTTTCCACTAGACAATTAGACATTTTCTTATATTTTCTACTGCCAATTTTCAGAAATCGAAAACTGGGGACCCATTGGAAACAAAGTACCCGTAAGTACTAATCCCAAATGATGCAAACTACTGATGTTATAAATCCTCATCCGTTTTGGTTCATTCCGTAGTTATGATGTTTCTGTTTCTGGTTTTTGTAGTTATGTTTGTCACGCTGAAGTCAATGCTATACTAAACACAAACCATGCATCTGCGGCTGGACAGGTTAGTTTCTTTGAACATTGTTTTCTCACAAGGGGTTTCTCGCTTGAGCCAAAAGATCAAAACTTTTTTGAATATTCTATGCAACAGCTATTTAGTTGAAAATACTATCTATTTGCTATAGAAAACCAAAGACACTGTTCCTCAAATATTTTGTTAGTGTGGATGGTTTATTTAAGTTTGTAAGTGTTCCTCAAATATTTTGCAGAAGCTTTATGTGACAATGTTCCCTTGCAACGAATGTGCTAAGATTATTATACAGGTTTGTTCTTCAAACAATTCGGATTGATTTGTCAAATTTCGATCCTAATAAAGTACTGTAGCAATCTTATATGGTTAATGTCTTCAGCTAACCGGTTGTTTTGATATCAAACACAGAAACCCGAGTGATCTGTTTAGACCAGTTAACTTAATGCAAGTAGATCTCATTTTGGTTTTCTTTGTTGCACAGTCTGGTGTTGCTGAGGTAATCTATTTTGTGGAAAAGAGATCATTAAATGACTCAGATGTTGCCTACGTAGCTTCTCACAAGCTCTTAGCCATGGCCAACATCAAAGTAAAGCCACGTAGATAAGCTCATGACCTTTCATTACAGTGATAGTTTTGGGTATCTCACTTTGGTATCTAACTCTGTCTGAAACAAATTTTTCAGGTTAGGAAACATCAACCGGAGATGGATCAGATCTTGATCAAGTTTGAAGAACACTTACTCTGATCCGGGGACCTAATTGTTCCAATTCAAACTGTTGGGGCAAATCTGAGAATTATAAGATTACTGTATTTCAGACTAGCTCTTTCTTTTTTTATTATTTCTGTTTGAACGTTTATATTTTACTAGATAAGTATCCGTATATATGCGGGTTTGTAATTTAATATTTTATAACCGGTGAAAAAAATGAAAGAGGGTAAAATGGAAAACAAAATTAGATCATCCGTGAAAATATCTTATACATAAATTTAAAAATAAAGTTTACGATAAAATAAATATATACATTGAAAGAAAAATTTGGTGAATAGATGCAGTAAATAGTTGTGGATACGATTATTGGACTTTTATTTCTTTTTGGTGTAATTGATATACAAAATTGTGGTTTATATAGAGGTGAGAAATTAAAATTTTGTTTCTTTTATGATTAATTTTCTTAATCTAAATGGAAAACTACGAAATGTTTTTTATTAATCGATTTTAAATATTTCCAACTTTGACTTGACACATGTCGCGATCAGATGAATTAGCATTTTTGAAACATTTAGTTTTATATGATAAATATTTTACTAATTCTTAACTGAAATATGTTTTNTGAAGCGTGTCTTTATAATGTTATAGACTTATAGTATATAAAAGGACGACATATATATGCACTCTCAATAATAGTAAAAAAATACCACAAGAAACATTTTTTAAAAAAAAATACTACAAGAAACATAGAAACACTAAAAAATACATACAAGTCAATTAAGTTTGCTAAATTTATTTTACTTTTACGATAATTAATCTGCTCAAATATATCTGTAAATTTTTTTTTTTTTGGATGAATGTTAAATTATATTCAAACCCGAAAAAATAACGTTTTTTACATTTTACATGCAAACTTTTAAATAAAGAACAACTTTAGAAGAAGCACTTAAACACAACAATCACGAACAACACATCCGTTCTTCAATCCACCGGTCTTGATGTAAACCACAATTGCATTCCATCCTCATATCGCGCGAACATCTCCTTGCATTCTTATGGAGTTGAAACGGTTTTGGACTCATATATCAATAAGCTTTATCAACTTTAATGCCGATTGTGGGGAGAAACCATGACGACGGTCATTTCGTTATCTCCACAACGTATAAATTGTCATTTGTTTTTGTTCTCTGTCTATTATCTTCTATCTATCAATATGACAATATATATTAGGGTGGATTACTATAGTAACTTTTATTTCTAGTATTATTATTAGTTTGACATACATTTATTTTTATTACTAGATTAACCTAATTTTTTCCATATTACCCAGCGTGCCCTTATGGCCTTTGTTGAGAAAAATAATAATTACAAAACTGCCATTACTATTCATTTGCCACGTAGGCAGAAGTTGATTGAACAAGTCTACCGTTCTTTGACGGTAGACTTGTTTGATGTTGGTCAACTCAAATTTTGGTCCGTAGATTTGTTTGATGGATGATAGATTTGTTTGAAAGTTGGTAGATTTATAAAGTTTTGGTAGACTTATTTTGGTAGACTTATTTTGGTAGACTTATTTTTACGACGCAGTAGATATATTTATTTTTGGTAGATATATTGTCAATGATGGTAGATTTGTTTATGAGTTGGTAGACTTTACGACCAACCCATTGACTTTTGACTTTTTTGGTAGATTTAACAACAATGGTGGTAGATTAATATTACAAAACGGTAGACTTATTTACTGTGGTGGTAGATTTAATCAAAGTGAATTATTTTTTCGTTACGGTAGATTTGTTGCTTTGACGGTAGATTTGTATTGCTGGTAGATTTTTATTGCGTTGGTAGATTTATATATAATAGCGGTAGATTTAAAACTGTGTAAAATCTTGGTTACTTTGTTTTGTAATGGTGGTAGATTTAATATTAGTGACGGTAGATTTAAAAAAATTGGTAGATTTGTTTGTTATGGTGGTAGATATAAAAACGTCTAACATCTCATTAACTATGGTGGTAGATTTAATATTAATGACGGTAGATTTAAAATTATTTGGTAGGTTTATTTATAATGGCGGTAGATTTAGTAATCGTTTTGGTATTTACTCAAATAACCTTCAGTTGGTAGATTTATTTGTAATGTTATGGTAGACTTTTTTTTACGGTAGATTTATAGACATTGTTTGGTGGTAGACATTTGACTTTTTCCAGAATAAAAAATGACGTTTTTGCCCTACACTAAATCTCAGATTTACGAAAGAACCAGACACCCAAATATGCTAAGTATGAGAATTTTTTAGTATTTGATGGTAGATTTATTTTGTTAAATAATTTTTTATGGGGTTAACGTTTCATTTCATCTAGCGCATGGGGAGCCGCCTTTAGCCGTGTCGTTGCCTTGGCCGAAGACGTTGGCTCCGGGAAGCAGATCTGGTGGAAGACGGCGGTGGAGCGGTCGGGAACAACGCCGGAGATGCACTCACAAATCACTGAAATCCGTTGGCGAAGGAGAGAAATTATGTGTTTGGTTTTGCTACACTTATTGTGTTTTTGGTTAAGGTTCCATGAATAGTTGTTTACGTTTCTTTCAAACTATTGGTATTGCTAATGTTATGTATAAAAGTAGTATATTCAAGTATTGTGATAATAAACACCATATAGAATTTGTAAGTTATAATTATATGTGGTTCATGTGTTTTTGTTTTAAATCTCACTAATTTTGGTTATACATACTAAGCAAATATTAAACTAAATAAAGTTACCGATTTCGTCAAACACCTTTGAAAATCATCGTGGACTGTCTTATAATAATCAATTCAAAACAAATATACCATCATTTAGAATTCAATTATCATTTGTACAAATTCAAAAACAAATCAACCAAATCGAAATCTCCCATTAATTATACTCGTAGAAGAATACATTGAATCAAAGACGGAAATGTCGCCGGAGACTCGGCCGCTGTCGTGAAACCCAGGAACCTGTCGTAGATAACATCAATTTAACACTATCAATTGAAAATAGACCAAATGCAACAAGTCTGCCATAACGTTTTAAACAAGTCTACGAGAACATTTTAAACAAGTCTACCAGAATGTTTTAACAAGTTTACCAGAACGTTAAACAAGTCTACCAGAACGTTTTAAATAAGTCTACCACTATTAGCACATTTTAAACAAGTCTACCACTATTACCACTATCAATAGAAAATAGACCAAATGCAACAAGTCTGCCATAACATTTTAAACAAGTCTACGAGAACATTTTAAACAAGTCTACCAGAATGTTTTAACAAGTTTACCAGAACGTTAAACAAGTCTACCAGAACGTTTTAAATAAGTCTACCACTACGTATTAAACAAGTCTACCACTATTAGCAGAATTTCGTTGCCGGAATCAATGACCGTGAGGAACGCCGGAGTCGGAGTATATCTCGCCGGAGAAGACGAGAGGTTACGAACGTTTTAAACAAGTCTACCAGAACGTTTTAAAATAGTCTACCAGAACGTTTTAAATAAGTCTACCAGAACAGATTAAACAAGTCTACCGTAACGTTTTAAACAAGTCTACCGTAACGGATTAAACAAGTCTACCATAATGGATTAAACAAGTCTACCAAAACGATTTAAACAAGTCAAACAGAACGTTTTAAATAAGTCTACGACTATTAGCGAAATTTCGTCGAACAAGTGGTGTGCATACCTCATGAAGCCGTATATCAACAAAAAAATGAGGGTTTTCTCTTCTTTCACTTGGAACTCGCGTCGCCCCTCCGTACGTCGCCTAAAGAACGACCAAACGACGCCGGATCTCGTCGCCCTCGGAAAGAACTCGCCGGAGAAGATGAAAAAACTCATGAGAAAAAAAAAGTTCCTCACCTACTCGTCGCCGGAATCAATGGCCGTGAGGCTGGAACGCCGGATTCGGAGTATATCTCGCCAGAGAAGACGAGAGGTTAAGAATATTTTAAACAAGTCTACCAGACGTTTTAAACAAGTCTACCATAACGTTTTAAATAAGTCTACCATAACGTTTTAAACAAGTTTACCAGAACGTTTTAAACAAGTCTATCACTACGTATTAAACAAGTCTACCACTATTAGTGGAATTTCGTCGAACAAGTGGTGTGCATACCTCATGAAGCCGCATATCAACAAAAAAAACGAGGGTTTTCTCTCCTTTCACCACGAACTCACGCTGCCCCTCCGCACGTCGCCTCAAGAATGACCAAACGACGCCGGTTTCGAGCCGTCGGAGTCGCCGAGAAGATGAGAGGGCTTGCCGGATTCAAGAAGACGAGAGGTTTCGAGAAGACAAGAGGGCTCGCCGGAGTCGCCGTTTCTGTTGCCGTATCTCTCGCCGGAATCGTGATTGAGAGAAGAAGAAGAAGAGAGAGAGAGAGAGAGAGAAGTCGTGAGATAAGAGAGAGAAAAATTTGTTTTAAAAAAAAAATCTTTTTTTTAAATGGACATGGATAAATATAAAATGGACATTGATAAAATGGCATTTCCGTAATATAATACAACATATGGATAAAATGGACATTGACCAAAAGAGTAAGGTTAGTTGAGTTTGGTAGAGTTATTGGAGGTTAGTCTAGTAATATAAGCATATAGTAAGGTTAGGTGGATGAATTAACTCTATATATTATATGAAACTCATCTACAATCTCCTGTTCCGAGCGTTGGTATCCTAATTTGGTGTCGAACATTCACCACGTGATGTTGTTAATCTCATTCAAAACAATTTTTTGTGGGCATTTCCTTAAAAATACGGGCATGTGAGCATATCAGAATTATCACATATTCCTCTCATGATAATACAAAAAAACCTTGTTGGGAGTAAAATCGTTTTTCCTCGTGATGATCCGAATACTTGAGAGCAAACGAACATGCACAAGACAACAAACGATCGATAGTCTTTTAGGAAATCGTAGTGATGATTTCATAGTCAATTATTATACAATTTGATTAATGAAGTGGTGGTGGGTAAGTGGTGAAAGAGTTTACTCTGAATGTTTTTGGCAAAGTTCGAATATTCTCATTGTGATTTTTGACCACTCGTACATATTTTCAATGGTAAGATCAAAACACAAATTTTTATGGGTTCATTTCATGAAATTAATTTGGATTTCATCAGTTTGGATTTTTTTTCTGGTTAACAATTTTTTTTTAATGTAATCGGATCCTTTGTAAGCTATGTACTCAGTATATATAGATAAGCCGAGTTGCTTATGTTGATCCGTAAATCACACAAAAGGGGTAAAACAGTACTTTAATCGAAATCTCGTTTATTGATCAAGAGTCGGCGTTACAACAGAGTTTAGTAAGATTGCAAAGATGGAGAATTTAAGATCGGTAAGTAGCTCTCTTGAATCCTCTCTGGTCTCTGCGGAAGTTGTGGATGATTTCATGAATGAACCTTCTCCCCTCTTTATAATGTCTTGAGGCGGTTCTTAAGGAGAAGATTTCCTTTTTCCTTGTTCGTTTAGGAGAATGAAATCTTCCGGTTTTCTCTCCGAGATAAGGATAAGTTCTTGATATCTCGAAGAGAATATTTCCTTTTCTGAGATCGGCGGGAAAAGGGAAATATTCCGGTTTTCATCTGTTGTAAAGGACCGGGCTCGCGCTGGGCCTTGATCGGTAGCCGAAATGGGCTTTTTAGCGAGATTCCGAGCTCGGCCCAATGTTTTTGGGCCGACTTGCCCTTGATCCGAACCATCGTAAACCGGTCTTGATTGAACCGATCTCGGTTCGAACCGAGTTAAACCAAGGGATGCTAATCCCCCTCTAACAGCTTAGTTATTAGATTCCCTTCCCAAATCAAAAGGATGAGGTCGTATCAATTCGTAATTATAAATTTTATCTTTAAAGTTAATTTGCTTGCGTTAGAGTATAGCGTTGAATGCTTCGTATGGTTGCAATTTTAATGCATCACTGTAATGCTCGTTTCAACACGCATTAGATAGAACAATCGGCGATCGTCACTTATACGTCCTACAGCGCGCCAAAACGTCATTAGTGCTCATTCGATGAGTAATGATTACTCTGCAAACCTATATGCGATCCCTCATATGAAACATTAATTGCACATTTAGTCGGGAATCGGGATGAAGCAAAGTGTTGTCTAGAGACCAATTTGCCTATTTGTAACCTAATGCCTTAGTTATATCTTGTAGCTNTCATTTTTACTAAGATTGCCTTTTTTAGTTTAACTTTTTTTAATATTTATTTTAATTTATTTTTACTTTTTTAATTAAATTGACACATGTCAAGATCTAAATTAACAACCGTGACAAATGTCACGATCTCGTGAGTTATAATTTTGCCTACGTGTCGCGTTCACGTTGAGAGATCCTGCTTTATATAATAAGACTAGATAAGTACCCGCATATATGCGGGTTTATAATTTAATATTTTATAATCCTTTAAAAAAAATTAAAAACGAAAAAATGGAAATCAAAATTAGATCACCCGTGAAAATATATAATACATATATTTAGAAACAAAGTTTACGATGAAATAAATATATACCTTGAAAGAAAAATTTGGTGAAATGATAAAAAAAAAATTAAAATTAAAAAAATAAATTTATCCTAAAAGGTAAAATTAATATATAAAAAAGAAAAAATATTCCTTAGTATTTCCATTCAGTTTAAGGAAATTAATAATAAAAGGAAAAGAATTTTAATTTCTTATGTTAAAAAAATATATTGACCTTCTCATCAAGTAAGAGTAAATTCATTCCTATGAGCGCATTGTTTTTTTTTAAATTTCTTGCCTCCCACTTTCTGATTAGATGAACTACGGTACGACGATAGGAGCGTTTCCTGTTTAAGCTATATAATGTTAAATAGTCTCTATTGTTATTTAGAATTTCAGTATTCATTGTTTCTCTTTTTATATTTCTGCAAAAAAAATAAAAAAATTGCATTAATGTACATCATAATTTCTTTTCTTTTTTTTGTTTTATACACCAATAACATACCCGCATTATTTTTGTTTTATACACGACCTCTATATGTTAATATGTTAAGATATTGACTACAAAATATTGAGAAACTATAACGTACAACATATAATTTTCAGCATAGTAATCTAAACTTAAAAAAAAAAATCTAATATTATACACCACTTCTATATGCATTAATGTACAACATATTTGTCACGGGTAACAAAGTGATAGTTCTGGAAACCCATCATAATAAGCGTTTGTATATATAATAACGTATATATTTCATAATTACACAAAAAATTACCTCTTAGTAATCTGTTTTGCTTTTGGTTTCGGTATCTCTCTTCTCAATATTTTTTGGGTTGTAAAATTGAAAAATTATCAAATTGGTTATATATATATATAGAAGTAAGAAATTATAATTCATTTTCCTTATATGATTGTATTCTTTTTTTTTTATTTTCTTAATCAAAATTTCCATAATCTAAAATCAATTTTTAATTTTTTTTTTTCTGCTAACTTTACATTTATGATTAAGTCTATGTTTTATTTTTTTTTCCTTTTTTTTTTGGGGCTAACTTTACTTTTAGGATACTCCTCTTTTTTTTGTTTTTTTTGCTAAATTTACTTTTAGGATTACGTCTTTTTTTTTGTTTTTCCTTTTTCTTAACTTAAACTATAGCTTTTAATTTTAAGTTAAATTTTCTTAATCTAAAAACAACTTTTTTTTTTCCAGCTAACTTTACATTTATGATTAAGTCTATGTTCTATTTTTTTTCTTTTTCTTTTTTTTGTTGCTAAATTTACATTTAGGATTAAGTCTGTTTTTGTTCTTTTCTTTTTCTTAACTTAAACTCTAACTTTTAATTTTAAGTTAAATTTCCTTAATCTAAAAACAACTTTTATATTAACTTGACATGTGTCAAAATCTAATGGATTAGCTCGACACGTGTCGCGATCTTGCGAGTTACTAACTTTGAATCATTCTCTTTTATATATATAGATATTTCATAATTACACAAAAGATTACCTCTTAGTAATCTGTTTTGCGTTTGGTTTCTGTATCTCTTTTCTCAATATTTTTTGGGTTGTAAAATTGAGAAACTATCAAATTGGTTATATATATATAGAAGTAAGAAATTATAATTCATTTTCCTTATATGATTGTATTTTTTTTTTTAATTTCCTTAATCAAAATTTCCATAATCTAAAATCAATTTTTAATTTTTTTTTTTCTGCTAACTTTATATNTTTTTTTTTTTTTTTGCTAAATTTACTTTTAAGATTAAGTCTTTTTTTTGTTTTTCCTTTTTCTTAACTTAAACTATAGCTTTTAATTTTAAGTTAAATTTTCTTAATCTAAAAACAACTTTTATTTTTCTTTTTTCAGCTAACTTTACATTTATGATTAAGTCTATGTTCTATTTTTTTTCTTTTTCTTTTTTTTTTTGCTAAATTTACTTTTAGGATTAAGTCTGTTTTTGTTCTTTTCTTTTTTTTTAACTTAAACTCTAACTTTTAATTTTAAGTTAAATTTCCTTAATCTAAAAACAATTTTTATATTAACTCGACATGTGTCAAAATCTAATGGATTAGCTCGACACGTGTCGCGATCTTGCGAGTTACTAACTTTGAATCATTCTCTTTTATATATATAGATAGATAGATAGATAACACAAATTCAAGAACTTTGGCACAAACAGACAGAAAAGCATAACGAACACAAATTTACATAAAAAGAAAGAGAATTTTTCTGTAGGGACAAGTCTGAGAATCTTAAGATTGTTTTTGTTCAAAATGTAGGCTACATCTGAGAGAATCTTAAGATTACTGCATTTCAGACATATTCACTCGAAGACCGGCTCATTCTTCTTTTATTATTTCTGTTTAAACGTTTATAACACAATTTCAAGAACTTTGGCACAAACAGACAGATACGAAACCAAAGACAAATTTACACAAGAAAAAGACCATTTTCTTAAACTCGGTAGTTTTCGGGTAGAGGCATTACACCGTCAAAGAAATCCCCAAAATAGCCAGATGGCTCATGGACAAGTCTTGCGATGATGTCTCTTAGAGTGATGAGTCCTTCCAGGTTACCTGAATCATCCACCACATATATCCTATGGATCTTCTCGGCGTCTAGCATCAATATCAGTTCCTTTAGCGTATGGTTCTTAGTGCAAGCGATGACACCACTCAGGATAGGCGCTGATGTATCCCCACGCTTCTCCAGATGCTCTCTAACTGCTACTAAGAAGTTCTTTGTTGTGATTGACCTAAAAAATATCAATAGAAAGCATTGACGATTGACCAATGCCACGAAACTCGGTATATATTATAAGGATTTATGAAGTTTTAACCTGTAGTCATGGTAGATCTCTGGTGCAGTGAGGAGAAAGTGAACATCTCTAAGGCTTATGTTGCCTACTGGCTTCTCACTTTTCCTTTCGATGACGGGTATGCCTCCGATTCTCTTTCTCCTCATCAGCTTGAACGCCTGAAGAACTGGTTCATCCTCATAGATCTGAAACATAAATGATAATCTATTAGAAGAAGAACTCAATGGAGCTATGAGCAAGATTACACACTGACCTTTATGATATGATCCTTTGACATAATGGGAAGACCGACTTCAGAGAGAGTTTTGATTCCCCAATCCTCAAACCAGTGAAGCCCTGCGCATTCTGCCAGCATATGGATAACTCCTGATTGTGTGATTATGTTCTCGATCTTTGCTTCACCTAAATCAACCACCGGAATGCTCTTCATTTTGTACTTAGAAAGAAGCAACAACATTGTTAAAAAGGAGTTCTCTTTCTGCAGAGCCAGGAACGGTGCCCATCGGAATGTTCCAGAGATATCTCGAACCTGTCAGAGAGAATATCCAATGCATTTCAGAAGCTGTAATCAGGACAAAAATCTATGGAAAGTGTTAAACTTGTGGGTTATTTTCCCCTTAATAAAGATACAAGCTTCACCTTGGTGTTCTTGTATAACTCTGAAGAAGTAAGGACCTCAAAGAAGTTTCCAGAAGTTACTGCTGAATCTCCATTATCCAGAATATCGGCGGTAAAATCATGAGAAATTCCATTTGAAGCTGCAATAGCAGGGCTCCTTGGAGATGGAGGCTCCAACTGTTTTTTAAAGTAGACAAGAAAAGCAAAGACATGAACTTTAGTTCACTCGGTACCACAATCTAATTGATCGGGACCAACAGGCTGCCTCTCGTATTTTCTTGAAGAATGCATAAGAATAATAAAAAAAGCTGGATGTTTGAAAGTAAAAGTTAAAAGGGAACAATGACCTGATGCAAAAGCCAGACAACAATGCCTGGAAACTCCACAATACCGATGTAGCGATCAATCCAGCTGGCATCTTCAGGTGCGTCAACATCTACAACAGGCGCGCTCAAGACCTTGAGTTTCGATAGTGTCTGAACAGCTTCCGCCAAACTTGTGTCTGATCTGATCTCAATGTCTAGATAGGGAAACCAGGAAGAGATATGAGGACCAAGTTTAGAAAGAAAAAAAGAACTTATGTTAAAATGTGAGAAGTAAGAAGTCGCTCTAGTTCTTCACGCGGAAGAGACTTTGGAATTAGTAGTTAGAAGATTTTTTCTTTTGGTACATTAGAAGATTTTTTCTTTTGGTACATTAGAAGATTTTTCAAGAATATACCACAAAAGAGGACTATGAAACTAACACCATCAACAACTAGTTCTGATTCCTTGAATCGGAAAGCTGGGATTGATTCCAAATTCTGACTTGTAGAACTTTCTATATAACTTACAATCAGACCACATATCCAACAGATCATGGGACCCATCAATAAGGAAATGATCGTATCTCAAATTCCATAATCAATTTCAATACTTTCCATAGATCGATCAACCTTTCGTACATGATCATGTACAGAAAAATCTACATACATCTCTACAAACACTTATCGCCTAAACTCAATCAAAGCTGATAATGAAACCCATAAAATTTATCAATTTCAACTAAAGATGAGCTCATGATCAAACACCCACATGATCAAATCCGCATACAATCTTGTTACCTTGTGAATCAGAGGAGAGAGGGAAAGCAGAGACGGGGATGCTCTCGAAGCAAGCGTTGAGCTTCTCGTTAGGGCTGAGCTGTGATTTCTGCTCATCCCAGAGATCTTCCACACGCATCCCTAGCTTAGCTTCCGGGCTCGACACGTCACTTCGATGCCCTAAGCTCTCGCTCCTCACTATCTTTATCTCCCGCACATTCGCCATCTTTTCCGGCAAGTTCACAGTGAAAAGGTACCGTCTTTTTTTCTCCGGTAACGTAAAAAGAAACAAAAATCCTCTCTTTTTTCGGTCAGAAGTTTTCTAGTATTGGCTATGATCTTTGAACTGAAATACCCATTACGATCGAGACACCATAGTAGTAGATAGAGATCTCGAAAAGTTCAGAAGAAACAAAAAATGGAACCCCAGTGTCTTCAATCTTTTGAATAAGGCCCTATATGTTTCCAATTTATCAAAAACATCCATGAAATTTCGTTTAATCATAAAGATGCGGGCTTATTTTGAAACAAAAATGGATTTCTTTTTAGTTTTTTGAATTTCCAAGTTTAGTTTTAGTTTTTGCCTTTTTCGTAAAATGATAAGACTGTAGTTGTATGATGAGTAGACTCAAAGATCTGAGCCGTTGAATTGAACGCTCTTGACACGTGGAGGAAGTGTCGTAATCTTTTGGGTATTGGTTGGTCGTGAAAGATGAGTATATAAATAATTTGTCTCCATTTGTCGAAGTCATACTTATCTCTATCTTTTTTTTTTTGGTCCGCGCTAAATTTTTATTTATTTAATTTGATTAGCCGACCATTCTAATTATTTTTTTAATCACTATAAATGAGATTTCTTATAAGCCCGACCTATGACCCACACAAGTCCACAACTCAAAAATTAGCCTCTCTTATATTTGATGGGGAAGAAGATTTATGGACAACTAGGTAAATACTCGTGCTACGCAGCGGGTTTTTCTTTCTTTATTATTATTATTATTTTTAATCTAATTTCATGTTTAGAATTAAAATGTAATTCAAAAAATTTGTTTGGTATTAAGAGAGAAATGTAAATATTTATCCTCCTCACCATTTATCCGATTCTCACTATTATAAAATTGGTTTTTCAAGCGGTGGTGGTGATTTATGAGATTTAGCAACAGCAGAACGCATGACTTTGTATTTATTTCCCCCTCTAAGAGAAGTGGTTTTATTTAGTTTCAAAATCGAAAAAACTTTCTTTTTGAATTGATTTTTTGTGTAGTAGTCTCTATAGGACAAGAAGATACAATGGATCTTGTCTCGATGAGATCCAAAAATGTGGATTATTTTTCAGAGTCACAAATTAAATTGAACTACTAAATATATATTCTTTATACCACAGCTCAAATCAACTTCTAGGTTTTCTTTCTCTATTCTTTGTCTATCGTTCTGCACATATGCCATTTCTCTTCTGGCTACGTCTCCTAGGTAATTAATATTGCTCAATTCCTTTTCTCTCTCTTCCTCAAATAACTTCTCTTTCGCATGTAACTCCCTTTCTCTTTCTTCCAGTTTAGTCTGCATATCAGCCTCGAGTTTCCTTTTGAGCATTTCAATATCATGAAGCAGTTGACTTCTTTCGCTCTCATTGAACGCTCATGCTCCATAGTCTCTGCAAATGAAACTTTTGCCACTTCAAGAGTTTCTAGCTCCCTTTTCATGTTGTCGTATGTTGCTTGCTTTTCTTTTTTCAGCCTTTCTTCTTCCAAGTGACTGTGTCTCTCAAGTTTTTCTTTCTGATCAGTTATATTCTTTAGTTCGGACTCGATCTTAGCTTTCCTCTCATCAAGTTCTTCCCATTCTTTCTCAAAACATTCCATTTGGGCCTTCAGATCCTCAACCTCTTTCAAAAGCAGCTCTTGTTGAGACCTGCACTTTTCTATTTGCTCCTTTAATTCGGTTTGCAGATGAAGATATCCGGACCTCTCCTCCTCAGTAACTCTAAGCCCCTCATTCTCTTTGTGAATTTCTGATAGTTGTACCTCATTTTCAGCCTTCATCTTCTCGATTTCAGCTTTAAGATTGAGAATAATTTCCTTATCCTCAAGCAGGTTTCTCTTTTCGGTTTCCAATGCCTTATCCTCGCTTTTCAAGGCTTTCTCTCTGCTATTTACGCATTTCAGTCTTAATTCAAAATTTTTTGCTTCTCCAGTTTCCTATCTAATGCCTGGTCACGTTTAGCAATTTTCTCCTCCATGTGCTTCCACTCAGCCTCCCTCTTTTCCACTTCAACAACCTTGCTCATCAAGCTGTCATCAATAGATTTTCTGTTCTGCTCCATTTCTAACTCAAACTCACGATGTGGTGCATCTAATTTAGCTTGGTGTTCATCAATTAGTTGCTGAACTGCAACCTGTCAATTAGCCAACATAAAAAAATTAGCACAGTCAAAACTCAGAATGCAACACATGTAATAATCACAATGACGTGTTTACATGATATCAACCTTCTCAAGAATATATAAAATAAAATAAAAAAACCATTCTCAAGAATATATTAGTACTAATACATGTAAAAATATTGCATCATACCGAGTCATCACGATAATTACATAAGAAAAATGATACGGAATATGAAAAAATGCAAACAAGCAAAATGGATTGAAAAATTTTCCGGCCCAGAGAACTAAGCTCATAATGTGACACAAAATATGTAAGGAAGCAATTTGGTCAACCAAATATCAAAGATCGAGACTTAATTACTTTGCATCAGATTCTTTTAAGCTCCTCACAGAAAAACGGGACTAACCAAGGACATCGAATGATCAATACATCTATATAGACAGAGAGAGTGAGGGAGAGAAGGCACAACTGCACATTGCTTCTTAATCCCCAGAGCTTTCCTCAACCCCTCTTCCCGCTTCTCAACATCTGCTACATCAATCAGATGGGCATTGCGTTCCCGCTTGAGGCACTCGTTTACCTCTTCGAATTCCTGTTGAAGTTCTTCATATTTGGAACTCCACTCCTTTTGCTCGATCAGAGGAAGACACAGATTGGGTTGATATTCAAAAACATGTTAATCAGATCAACGAATCAGCCAATTACTCAAATAAAAAAACATTCATGCATGATGAACCAAGTAGAAGCACGTCCATAATTGCAGGAGAAACTAAGCCATAACCTTGGTTACAAAGTCCCAATATTCTTAAAGAACCTTGAACTAGAGTTTCACGTGATTTGCAATCATGAGACCCAACAGAAAGAGAAAAGTAACGAACCAAAGATCAGAGATCACAAAAAAAAACCTACCTCTTTTTCAAGCTCTGAAACTTTCTCAGGCAACCTTCTTAGATCGTCGAAGTGGATCTCACTGACCTGACCCAGAACTGGGGTCACCATGCTTGGACCCTTTCCGTTCGAATCTGGATTTGTCGCTTTCGTTGGAGTTGACCAACGTTGCCACACCAAAAAGCTCATTAATAAAAGCTTATGTGTACAAATTTAATGTGAGCTGTATTAATTAAAATATTTTGATTGGTTCAATCTTTTTATGAGTTGTCATCACCAAAATTAACCAAAAAGCTGATGTGTCAAGTGATGGAGAGACTCAAGTGTTTTTATTGTATTGATTAACCAAAATAACACACTTTAACAAATTTGTTCTAAACTTAATATTATTAACAGGCCCAACTCAATCATCGATCAGATCTAGTGTGATTGTGAAAAATAGACCTAAATAAATACTTTAAAATAAAAAAAAAAGACAAAACAAACTAAATTTTTTTTTGTCGCCAATATATTAGATTTCATTGAAGAGATCTAAACCATGACGCGCTTGTTGGGGCAGTCTCTTGCCATATGACCCTTGCCTTGGCACTTAAAACATATTAGTTCATGGGACCTTGATGAACTAGACTTACCTTGATCAGCACGATAGTCATTTGACTTGAATCTTGAATCAACCACTACTGATTTTCTCTTGTCTACGGTTGGCGTAGAAGTTTGATGTTGCGGTTGTTGGGGCTGACTCCAAGTTGTGCTACTGGATTTGGTTCTAGTAGTCGTCTTATTTGTGATTTGTTGCTCACGTTGGATTGCCAGATGCAATATCTCGGGCAGTGAGTGATAAGGTTGTGTCTCCACCTTCCATTGTATGCGGTCTTGTAGACCTTCCACAAATTCAGACATGAGAGACTCCTCTGTCTCATCTAACTCAAGGCGGCTTCTCAAGAGATCAAACTCTTCGTAGAATTCTTCAACGGTCCTTGCGCCCTGAAACAAGGAACGAAACCTTTTCAGCAAGTCACAGTGATAATGAGCAGGCACATACCGTCAATGAAGTTCAAACTTCATGTCTGCCCATCGTGTGATTTGAGGGT
Source organism: Eutrema yunnanense (assembly GCA_002933935.1). Classification (NCBI taxonomy): domain Eukaryota; kingdom Viridiplantae; phylum Streptophyta; class Magnoliopsida; order Brassicales; family Brassicaceae; genus Eutrema; species Eutrema yunnanense. The sequence goes on along the minus strand of PKML01043581.1, from coordinate 65,329 downwards.
ATCTCAGTCTTCTCTTCTCAGCTACTTCATGATCCCACCATGCTAGAGCATGATCCGTGAGACTTGCGGTTGCTAGGGAAATCTTCTTTAGCTCTGTATAGCTGTAGTAGTCAAAGAGCTGCTCCATTCGTCTTTGCCACTCCAAGTAGGCTGATGGGTCTATTTTTCCGGCAAAGGTGGGAGTTGTGAGCTTGACTTCTGGTGGGAAATCCTCCCTTTGTCTACTTCAGTCTCCTTGGTTCCTCCGATTGAGGAGATCTTGTGCTACTTGATATGGGTCAGGTGCACGCGACTGATGATGCGGGTCAGGTGGATCTTCGGCCTGGTTATGGTCTGCATTCATCCTTGGACCAGCTGGATGAACGTTTCTCCTTGGAGCTAGGGGATCAACTCGCTCAAGCTGCTCCAAACGATCAAGACGTGTAAAACACGCCGTTATGTTGTTCTCCATTGTGGCCAATTTAGCCAAGATGACTTGGAGAGGATCTACGTGATGTGCTTTCTCTCCCATAGTACCTTGCAATAAGGACAAAGCACAAGATATCAACAGCTAACTCGTTCAAGAGAATCAAACAAATCAAAGATACAAAACAGAAAAATCAAGGATTTTGCCGGTGTGATTCAAACTTGATTGAAAATTATCAAATCGAGTCCAAAAATTCCATAAACAATTTTTATGGATCTTATGATGACTTAATAAGCTAAAACAGGAGACGAAATGTTTTTATGAGTTTTTACGATTTTTAGAAAATTGAAACAAGCAGACGGGCAAAAGAAAATAAATTGTGGTTTTTCGATTGATAATGAAACTAAAACGAAAACCAATAACAAAATCAAAGAACAAAGATTAGAAAACACTTGGATAGGTTCGTTTAAGCTCTGATACTAATGATGTAAGACTCGGTTTGAAGCCAAGCATTACTCAAGAGAATCGAGCATTAAGGATGTGAAGGAAGCAATGGGTGATGGATAGTAACCGAGGGTTGTTGATTCCAGAACAACAAGTAACCGTGTGTTTGATTCCACAAACACAATGGACTCAATCCCAAGGGTTATTCCTCGCGAGGGATTAGAGACTCAACACGAAGACTATGTGAATTGATTCCACAAGACACATAGAATTCGCAAGAACGAACAAGTATTGATTCAAACACTCAAGTTTTGAAGCAAATAACTTTACTGAAATTTCTTAATCAAAGCGTGAATACAAGGAATGAAGAGATAGAGCTTATATAAGGCTCATCATGAATTCAAAGACAACGGTAATAAAGCTAAAAAGGAAACAAATAAATCGGAGATGCTATGATCTTGTCGCCATTGATGTCTCTTAGCCGTTAGGCATTAGAGGAGTCGTGGCTCTCTTGTTGAATGAAGAGGGCGTGAATCTTCGTGGGGTTTCTTTAGGTGATGGACGTCTAAGATTAGCTGAGGTGAATGGAGGGTCGAGATCATCTGAGGAAAGCAAGGGATGATCAGCTTGCTTAAGGGAAACGCACACCTTGCCAAATAAGGCAAGTCGCTTATGACCAAGGCCAAAACGACACAGCTCTGGTCTTAGGCGTGTTCCCTTGTGATATGGTGGTCTTGAGTCCTTAGTAGCTTCAGTAGACATCAGAACACGTGAAGTTTAGTCGCTGGTGTGAAAGAAACTCGGACTTTCCTTACTTGGACGCAAAGTGACCCGCGCGAGAGTTTGAGTGTCTTTGGGTGGATCCGGGTCATTCCAAGTTGGATCTTTAGCTATGGGGCTCCATAAGAGACTCCAGTAAGTGTCCTTAGTCGCAAATGGGTCAGGCCGTGGTGGTCTTGGACTGAAATACATCATTTCTGGTCCATAAGTCTTCTCGGGTGGTCCGTAGTGCCTTGTAAGGGCAACTACTGCTTTTGGACGAGTAAAATGAATTCTGCCTTGATTGTTGTCTTCTTCATAGTAGGTTGGACGATGAAAGTGTTTTTCTTCCTTTGATTTGAGGCATGTATCGTTCTTAGCTTCAAGTTTGATCTTCTCGGCCACATTTGGTGATTTGTTGCCGAGGAAGCTGGCTTCGGCTATATTTGGTGAATTGTTGCCGAGGAAGTTGGCTGGCTCTCTCAAGGATGTGAATTGCAGCTTATGAGCAACTGTCCCATCATCAAGAGAAGTTCTGCTGTCGCCAATAGGACCAGAGTCTAAGCCTGCCGTACGCATAGAACAGTCCTTCTCTGAGGTGGTAGTAGCCTCATGGGCTCTCATGGTCTTGATGTCTTCATCAAGTGGCCTTGTTGGCTGGATTCCACATCAATTTATCTTTGGATATTTTCATAAAGGTTATAGGAAATTGAGTTATATTTCCAATGAGAGTGGTTTCAACTCATTTGAGGTTTTATTGAAGGAGTTACAACCGATTTAGTGGACACATATCCATTTAGTAATTAGCGTAATTACTAAATGGATGCGTGTCCACTAAATCGGCTGTAACTCTTTCAATACAATCCCGAATGAGTTGAAACTACTCTCATAGAAACACTAACTCAATTTCCTAAACATTTTATGAAGAGCTCCAAAGATAAATCTAAAGGAATCACAACGCCACATATATCACAATATTTTCCCTCGTACAAATCCAAAACAACACGCAAGACTTCAAATTTTGAACACTCGAATCCGATAATGGTAAGATACATAAAGTTCCGAATTCTGAAATCAGACATTGAGGTAGGTGCGAGCATCGATGAGGTAGTGAAAATGGCAGAAACGGATGTGAGAAGCGGAACCATGGCTACCGAAGGCGTTGAAGTCACATCAGCCATCGAGGATCAGCTATGGGAGTGGGATTTGTTGGATTTTTAGAATCGAGAGATGATATGTTTTTCAGAGATGGGAACAAGGAAAATTCACATATCTTTTGTCACCAGTCTTTCACGAAGAAAGCAATATTTGGACCAAAATATCTATTAGCATAAATGCCAAAACATTAGAAAAGATTTTCTATTAAAGGGTGTAATTAAAAACAACCTAAAACTATATGTACATAAAGAGATAATTTAAAACTCTCAAATATGTACTAAAATCATTTATAATAAAATGTAAGTGGTTTGTTTAGTTAATGTGTAAACGGGTTGATGAGGTTATATTTGGTCTCAGTATAAACTATAGATTCCAGAACATAAATGTAATATTATATATTCAACTAAATATGTAACTTATGAGAGATTTGAAATGCTGTTATATATATAACTGTAAATAGATACACATAATAGTCAAATACAACATATAAACACATGAAAAAAAGAACAATATTTTAACATAAGTTAACAACATAATTAAGAGAAATCCGTTGTTATATACAAACACTAATAAGGATAAATAATAAAACACACGCAGATACACACAATGCAACTATAAACATAAACCGATTATTAAACTAAAATTCGAAATTTAAACAAATAAATTATTTTCTAAAGAATAGCATATAAACAAATTTATGAAATATGTTTGTAAAATAAATCTGCGCGAAGTGCGACATATAAACACATGAAAAAAAGAACAATATTTTAACATAAGTTAACAACATAATTAAGAGAAATCCGTTGTTATATACAAACACTAATAAGGAGAAATAATAAAACACACGCAGATACACACAATGCAACTATAAACATAAACCGATTATTAAACTAAAATTTGAAATTTAAACAAATAAATTATTTTCTAAAGAATAGCATATAAACAAATTTATGAAATATGAATGTAAAATAAATCTGCGCGAATTGCCAGGATCAATCCCTAATTTATAGAATGGCGCCGTTGTTTTCGGTGATTACCGTCATCATTTCGTGCACGAGAAGACAATGTTCACAATGTGTGTGGCTAGAATCACGTCATGGCAATGTCTTATTTTTCTCAAGATTTTATATAGAAAAATAAAAATACTTAATTATGAATTCTTTTTTTTTGTTCTAAGAATAAATATATTTGGAGTTCATTATATTTTGATTTACATTCACAATATGTAGGAAGTCTACTATGATATTTCTTCTAAAACTGATTTTATTTTTTAAAAATGTTAATAGACTTTTGTTGATACTCGCAGTTCGTAAATATCTTTGTATTAATCACCATCAATCTCAAAGTACACTTTTTTTTTTATTGAAAATGATCAAAGTAAAACAAAACAGATATAAGCTAAATTTGTTAAGAAGAAGCAAGTGGGTCAGTAATTACCATATTTCTGTTGTTATTTTATCGGTATCGAGTTCGTCTTCACTTATATTTTATGTGTGGAAATATTTGACTATTTGATCGGTCTATTATAACCCATAATGATGACAAATAAAATAAAAAAGAAACTAAATTTGTTGTATTCATTGAGTCAAGAAAAACAAATTATTCACATTAATATGTATCCATGCGTCAATATCAGTATATGTACACAATGGGAACAGTGTTTGGTCATTTTTCCAATTAGGCTCGAGCCAGCATTTGTATTTGTTTCTTTCTTTTTCCTAATTTACTTCCTAAAATTCGGCTCAAAATTAATTTAACGTCCTACCATTCTATCAAAAAAAAATAATACGATTATTTTCAAAATGTTACAATAAGATAGCACATAATGTAAAACGGAGCTAAATTTTCATGGTTTGTGTTGGGATATTAATCCAAGTCCCACATCATCGGATCAGAAATTTAGATAAATATGGTTTAATATATAAATAATGTTCAACTCTAATTAGTATGAGATTTTTTAGAAAAGAATCCAAAAATAAATTTGTGCGGACTTTACCACTTAAACTCAAAGCAAATAATATTATACTAATGTGGAATTGGACATAGACTTAAAAAGCCTAATGCAAGCCCAACAGTTTGAATCCATGTTTTTGCATTATTGCATTTCCAGGTTACCAATGGAAATTGCTCATTTAATTCTTCATCTTTTTCGCTCGGTTAGTTTATTTTTCAACCATCGCTTTCTCAAATAAATTCCCGAAATTGTAGTTGACTTCACAAAATCAAGATTAAAAAAGGCAATCGTTAATTAAACAAACAGAGACGTTAACGTTGACTTTTTATGAGTCCAATTTTGCAAAATCAATGTAAATTTGAGGAATTAATTTTCCAACTTAAGAGTTAAAGAATTTATTTGCATACTTGCAAAACTAGAGGAATTAAATGATCATTTCCAAATATAGTATGTTTTTTTAATAAAAATTAGTCTTCATTTTAATAATATACACATAAATTAGGGTCACCACAAATTATTACGATTTATTCATAATAATTTTCAAAATTATCTTGTAACATTTAAAATTATTTAATTTGATAAAAAATAATAATTATATTCAGCATTATTGGTAATTTTCGTCATCCCTAAAACTCCCGTCTAAAAATAGATCTGACATGACAAAATAAAAAATGTGGCCCATAAGCTTTCACGCATGAACAATGGAGAATCAATTAAGATTACTTTATTAACAACGTAAAATACAAAAAAAAAAATTGTAACTATAAAAACTTGTCGGTTAAGTTCTTATATAGCTGATTATTAGCATACTATATTTGGAATTGCTCGTTTAATTCCTCTAGTTTTACAATTTTGCATATTAATTTTCTAACTTTTAAGTTGGTAAATTAATTTCTCAAGTTTACATTGATTTCGCAAAATTGGACTCATAAAAAGTCAACGTTAACGTCTTCGTTTGTTTAATTAACGATTGATTTTTTTAATTTTGATTTTACGAGATCAACTACAACTTCGAGAATTTATTTAAGCGATAATTATGTAATAAATTAATCGAGCAAAAAAAAGGTAAAAAATTAAATGAGTAATTTTCCGGTTATCAATAGGTTCAAATTTCAACTATCACTACATCCTAGAAACGACGGTTAGATTCAAATTTTGTTCTAATATATTGGATGTTCATATATATTTTTAACTACTAATGGAAATGCCGTATATCATTTGGGTTTTGGTTAACAATTTAAAATTATATTGTAATATGTATATTGTTGACAACTTCATAATCAATTAGTAAAGCGTAATATAGTTACTTTATAGTATAGTCTATTTTTCTGGGGTCATAGTTTCTATAGTGGTTTGTGACTTTTGTCGGCGAATATGCCACGTGATGAGTTTTGACTTACACTTCTCCAATGCGTTTACAACACGTCAATTTTGTAAGACAAATGCGGCTCAAATGGACGGACTTTACTGACTAAAAAAAATTAAGGACTATATTAAAAAGTGTAGGTATTTCTAAGAAAATGTGTATAATGTATTTTATAATATTATTTTATTTTATAGTAATTCATACTAAAAATTACACTACAACAATTCAATTCACTCATGGAACCAGCCTATTATTACTAAATAAAAAGTGAAAACCTATCTAACATTATTAGGAACTCGATTCAATATTTTATTCTTATAAGTAACCAGATTAAATATTTAATATTCTCATATTTTCGTTAACAACATCCTTAAAAACAAACAATTGAAAAGAGAAACACGACAAAAGAAATAAAATAACATCTACCAATTCACATAGTTAATATCGATAAAAATTAAATATTTAAAACGATTTCCTCTTGGACCGATTGGTCGGACCCGCCACCTTTTTCCTCTATATAATAAAAACACGCAATACCCACAAAGAACACATACACAGACACAAATCATATTAACAAATTCTCTAAAAAAAAATGGAAATTCCAATTGCATTTCTTCTGAGCTTTTTGATTCTAGCTTTACTTATTATCATCATTTCAGCTTTCTCTTCACCTTCAACTAAAAAACCCACCACATATGGACCACCATCGTATCCACTCATTGGCTCCATACTCTCTTTTAAGAAAAACCGTCACCGTCTTCTCCATTGGTACACCGAACTCCTCCGTCTCTCTCCGTCTCAAACCATCTCAATTCCTCTCCTCGGAAACCGTCGCACCATCGTCACAACAAACCCAGGAAACGTCGAATACATTCTCAAAACAAACTTCTTCAACTTCCCTAAAGGTAAACCTTTTACCGAACTCCTCGGCGATCTCCTAGGAGGAGGCATTTTTAACGTCGATGGTCACTCGTGGAGCTCGCAGCGTAAACTCGCTAGCCACGAGTTCTCGACTCGTTCGCTCAGGAGTTTCGCTTTTGAGGTTCTTGAAGAAGAAGTCGAAAACCGTCTCGTACCGGTGCTTTTGGCGGCGGCTGATGTTGGTACGACCTTAGATTTGCAAGATGTTTTGAAACGTTTTGCTTTCGATGTTGTTTGTAAAGTCTCGTTGGGTTGGGATCCGGATTGTTTGGATCTGACCCGACCCGTTAATCCTCTTGTGGAGGCGTTTGATACCGCGGCGGAGATTAGTGCTCGCCGTGCCACTGAGCCTGTTTACGCTGTTTGGAAAGTGAAGCGTGTGTTGAACGTGGGAAGCGAGAGGAGACTGAGAGAAGCGATCAGGACCGTACACGTGTTAGTTTCCGAGATTATCAGAGCTAAGAAGAAGAGTCTCGAGATCGGAACCGGAGAAGAAGCCAAGCAAGATCTTCTGTCGAGATTTCTAGCCGCCAGACACGACGGCGAAGCGGTAAGGGACATGGTTATTAGTTTTATTATGGCGGGAAGAGATACGACGTCAGCGGCGATGACGTGGCTGTTTTGGTTGTTGACGGAAAACGATGACGTGGAGAGGAAGATTTTAGAGGAAGTGGACCCTTTGATAAGTTTAGGGTTAGGGTTTGAGGAATTGAAAGAGATGAGTTACACGAAGGCTTGTCTTTGTGAAGCTATGAGGCTTTATCCACCAGTATCGTGGGACTCTAAGCATGCTGCAAACGACGACGTTTTGCCGGATGGGACACGTGTCAATAGAGGAGATAAGGTGACTTATTTCCCGTATGGTATGGGGAGGATGGAGGAGCTATGGGGAAAGGATTGGGAGGAATTTAAACCGAACCGGTGGTTTGAACCGGGTAATAATAGACGACCGGTTTTGAAACCCGTTAGCCCTTACAAGTTTCCGGTTTTTCAGGCCGGACCGAGGGTTTGTGTTGGGAAGGAGATGGCGTTTATGCAGATGAAATACGTCGTTGGTTCTGTTTTGAGCCGGTTTGAGATTGTGCCGGTTAACAAGGACCGACCGGTTTTTGTTCCTCTTTTAACGGCTCATATGGCTGGTGGGCTCAAGGTGAAGATCAAGAGGAGAAGTCAATGTTGATCAAAGTCAAAATGAATGTTATATCTTATTACTAATACGGCAATACTCAGGCAAAATCAAAGCCGAAAATAACCTTAATTTGTTGATTACTTGCACCACCATTTACCGTTGAAACCAGTTTAAATCAGAAATTAGGGATTGGGTTAGTGACATAACCAAACCAAACCAAATTGGATTGAGCAAACTAGGCATAACCATACAAAATCAGCAGTTGAATTTTAGTCCGGTCCGGATTAGCATTAGCCAAATGAAATGATGTAATTGCAGATGCCCCCATTGCGACAGAAATCTATTAGCTACTTTAGCAGCTGGTATGCCTTAACTCGGGCAAGATGACCTCTAAATGTAAGCCATGCATGTGAGAAAGACACTAATTAGTATTGACTGCAGCAACATCACAAATATTTTATCTTTACTTCTGATAAAATACTTGTTTCTTATATTCTGTCTTCCTTAAATCACTTTCACACGTTCCAAAAATCCCCTGCTTCCAGATCTCATACCGTTTCAGAATTTAAGAACCTATGCTATCAAGGCCATTGAGGCAGATCGTTGCATAAACTTGAGAAAACATTTGCAATCAGTAAAGCTTTAACATTGGTTCACCAGAGAATTACAGTAGTGTACATGCCAACGGACTTTTCAAGCTCACTCAGGAGCAAAAGTTCTCAATATATCGGTAGAAAATAACGATTTCGCTATTTCATTGCTGTTTCGCGGTAGTGTAGCTTAATTTCTCTTGCAGCTAAGCTTTGTGATGTTCTTGGTCAGTAGATTTGCTTAGGACTTGAGTCACGTTTGAGGTTTACAGATTACTAAACTTGTGAGGCTAATAAAGCAGGCATTCCCACCAGAGGGACACAAATCTCCTCCAAACACCGAATTAGGCGAACCATCGAACGATTCGACACCTGCAAAATATCAGTGTTCGTATGTTTCTTAGCGAAAATTGTGAGAGATTGAGTCAAGAAGTGATGGAAGCAAATAGCAAATATGTTGATCATTAATACAAGAAACCTCACAATGCCTTAATTAGCTCCACGGAAAAATCCATCTGCTCTCAAGGAATTTACAAAAAACGGCTATGGTCTTTAACAATCAGTACCCAATTTCACTCAGACACAAAAGTGGAGACATGAAAAATTGAAAACTTAGGAACCAAAACAAAAGAAACAGAGAAAAACCTGAAACTGAAAGCAGCAGGAGAACTTGCAAAACAGGAAACGGAGTACTTGTTTCTAGAGTTTGGTCGGACCGTGAAAGTTTACGGAAACGTATGAAGGAGCCAATTTCGAGAGACTGTATGTAAATATCGAAGATGGATCAAAGGAGAGTAAGAAGGAAAAAGGATGAAAAATATTAATAAAGGTATTAATTAATATAAATTCCAACGTTAATCAGCATCCGACCTTAGCTCAGTTGGTAGAGCGGAAGACTGTAGTCTGTGACAGCAAATCTTTAGGTCGCTGGTTCGATTCCGGCAGGTCGGAGTTTTTGTTTTGATAAATTATTTTGTAATCAATTATTTCAATTCTTAATTTACCCAACAAAATAAAAGCCCTAGACTAAACCGACCCCAATATAAAGTTAGAAACAATATGTAAGATTCCCAATAAATGATTCGCTTTCTATATAAATGATGTGTCGGTATTTTACTAATTTGTGTATATTAGATTAATTAATGTATTAAGATTTGTTTCCTTATGTTCAAGATCACATGCGAGAAGGAAATATTTGAAAATCAAGTTAACCGCGTCTAAATGCTAATCGTTGGATCAATTTGCGTTGGCATCATCGTCACCGTCAAATATCGCATGTGCTATAATCTGATCTAGCGGCCTCGATTAGTTTTATATCATATCTAACGGTTGAAAATGGCTAATACCATGTGATTATTTTACACCTGCCACCACTCGATAACACGTAAATACAGTTTGGAAATCATTGGACGGCCGATCTAGTTGACCTCGTGCATAAAGGAAACGCGTCTTTGCTTTCTCATTGTTGTCTCTCTTCGATCGATCTCTTTGGCTCGTTGATTCGAAATCTTCTGGATTCCTTTTCCGATTCGCCGTCGTCCGGAATCTGTGTGAATCGGCGGAAAGGAAGGAGAGGCATAACTCTTTCTGGGAATTGACTTTTAGGGTTTTCCTTTTCTTCGTCTTGGTTTCCCAGATCTGGTTTGTTTTCATCCAGATTCTCTCTTTGTTTCAATTGTTCTGATTGTTTTCTTATTCGATAATTGAAGAATAATCAAGCTATCGTCGAATCTGCGTATCGTTCGTTAAGATTCTCCTCTGTTGTTGTTGTAAAGATTGGTGAATTGGGGTTTTTTTTGTTCATCCCAATTGTGATTAATACGATGGCGGCAGGAGGAGTTGAAGTTTCCAGAAGTTCTGTAGCCGTTGATCGTGCCCGTGAGTTTTATTCACGCAATGGTGAGAGGCGACAAACCAAACGACCGAACGAATTTGATCGCAGGTGGAAGGATGGACGACGAGATTCTTCAAGGGGACCCTCTGATAAGAGAAGGAAGTGTTCTCCTTTAGCATGGGAGAGAGAAGATAAAGTGGTTCGACCTCCACTTACTGAGAAGTCCTTAATATCAAACCAGATTACTGCGACTAGGAAGATATCTTCAGAGGATCAGGTCTGTGTTTTGTCACCAGAGCATGTATCTACAGTGTCTGTGCCGCCTGTAAAAGCTCAATTGTCTGACCAGCATCCTTTTGATGATCTTGAGGAGGGCCAATTGGAGGACGAGCAGGTGGTTCAGGCACCAAATATTGCTACGTCTAAATGGGCGACGTGTTTGGATTCCCCTAAGTTAATAACAACTGATGTTGTTAGAAATAGCAGATGGAATAGGAGCAGTTTGACTCCTGAGACCGGGGAATTGCAAGTGGAGGCGTCTGAGGAACGGCGGTCCAATTCATCTGGATCTGGTGGCGGATGTCGCAGCTTGGAACCCACCCTTAGTGCTCATGAACATTCAGAGCATGAGTTGGAGGGTCTTATTGATACGGATGCTGGTGAAGCAGAATGTTCTATATCTGATTTTAACGAGGCAGAAATTGACGAACCAGAGGGAGGCTTGAGCATGTTATCTGGTAGTAGAGATGTTAACGAATACCAGAAGCTAAGTAAGATAAATGAAGGAACGTATGGTGTTGTCTACAAAGCTAAAGACAGGAAGACAGAGGAGATTGTGGCACTCAAAATGATCAAGATGAACATGGAAGACGAATATGGATTCCCATTGACATCTTTGAGGGAAATCAACATCCTTTTATCCTGCAGTCACCCATCGATTGTGAACGTCAAGGAAGTTGTGGTGGGAAACGGCGGAAGTGTTTTCATGGTCATGGAACACTTGGAACATGACTTAAGGGGCGTAATGGACAGGATGAAACAGCCTTTTAGCACAAGTGAGGTGAAATGCCTAATGATACAGCTGTTGGAGGGTGTGAAATACCTCCATAGCAACTGGATTATCCACAGGGATCTAAAGCCATCAAATCTTCTAATGAACAACAGCGGGGAGCTGAAAATATGCGATTTTGGAATGGCTCGGCAATATGGGAGTCCTATCAAGCCCTACACGCAGTTGGTTGTTACACAGTGGTACAGGTCTCCGGAACTTCTTCTAGGAACAAAGCAGTATTCAACCGCAGTTGATATGTGGTCGATTGGCTGCATTATGGCGGAATTGTTGTCTCTAAAACCTCTTTTCCGAGGGAAAAGTCAGAATGACATTGACCAGCTTCAACAGATCTTTGCAGTTCTTGGAACACCAAGTGAGACAAACTGGCCTGGATTCGCGTCGCTGCCAGGTGCAAAAGCCAAGTTTCGTAAGCAACCATACAATTTACTACGTAAGAAATTTCCTGCTGCGTCTTTTACAGGAGCTCCAGTTCTTTCAGAATTGGGATTTAATTTGTTGAACAGATTATTGAATTTTGACCCTGAGAAGCGCCTTACAGTTGACGAGGCACTAAGCCATGGCTGGTTCAATGAAGTACCTCTCCAGAAATCCAAGGAGTTCATGCCGACATTTCCCGCAAAGCGTAACTGAGAGATTTAAACTCATAATTATGACTTCAGGGAAGTCACTAGTCTTGTTTATGTATCTTTCATCCTTACTCTTAATTTGTGATCCTTGACATGGACTTTCAACCAAGAGGAGAGTGGGAACTTGCTGATCTTTGTTGTTCGGGAAGCATTGATGAAGTTGCATTCATGTGTAAATATGAGAGTGGTCCATGAAACTGCAAGGTGTGTGGGTCTTTCTCTCTCACTCTCTCTCCTTATCCTTGTCTCTCATTTAGTTCCCCCCTTGTATTGTACACTACTAAAATTAATTGAGAGATCTGTTGAGTTTTGAGTTTCTTTCCTAAATTATTAGTCTTTTTCTTTTATCCTCATATTCCTTTGTGTTATCTTCTTCTCGAGGTTAATACTAAAGGGTTTACCCGAAAAGTGAGAGGGGACTTGCCATCTGTAAGTTATTTTACTTTTGCCATCCACAACTTCTACGGTTCATTCTTTATCGTTTTGGGTACCCGAAATATTTTATGAGAGGAACCATTAGAGTATTTACGACTATTCGGTTCGATTCAGTATTTTGCCAATGCCTAATGGAACTCAGCTAAATGACGCGGTTTCAGTTCGGCTGTTGAGGCTCTTCTTCTTCTTCTTCTTTTTTGACTTTTTCTCCTTCACCCATAACCATGGCCAGCTGGTACCATTTTTCTCGTTTCTTTATACTGTTTTAACTCGTAATCGGTCTTGAATTTTAATTCCTTATCAGTAGACAGTCGAAAGGATTGATTTTGGGCTTGGTTTTAGAGTAATTGGCGTGGAGGAACTTAGGAAGCTGGGGGAAATTACTTTTTTTTTTTTCTTTTAGTTGTCTACAAGGTATTTGTGAAAATGCCTAACTGAAATATGGAAGTATTTGATGGCACCTCTCGATATGTTGAGCCTGTGATGTTCTTGAATCTAGTTTCGGGTTTCTTGTTCTTTCTCCGTTCTATGGTTTTAACCTTCTTTCAGCGAGTTTACTAACGGAATTTAATTACTTGAACTGTAAAGCTAGCTCTTTGTTTCTGAAACCACACAAGTTTGTTCTGTCGACAAAGTTGCTATTTGATGTTTGATTGGATTGTGAAGTTGATATGCTGAAACTTTGTGATCTAGGAAGTAGCTGCATCTGGGTCCGAAGACCAACTTTTCTTCTAGCTGTTTCATGGGATTTGCCATATTTACCTTACTGTGGAAGTAAGTTGTTGCCAAAGAGGAGTTTCAGAGACAAATGTGCTTTCTCTCTTGCCATTTGCTTGGACTTATGTTATCTCTGTCATAATGGAGCTCATCTCATTCCTTCTTATAAAACCCGCATCCCAGACAAAACATGAATATCTCTTAAGAGACCATAACCAGCAACGAAAACGGCAAAACCTAGGTCAAGAACAGCGGTGAGCAAAATTTGAAGACAAATGTCTGAACTTTTCAAATGACTAACTAGAGGACATGGAACCAAACCTTTTGATCTCTACTAAAAGCCAGTCACCACCAAAACAATGCTGGAGTCTTGTCTGTAAAGCGTTGTTTATGATTTTTTGAATTGAAAAAATTATTGCATTGCAGATCGATAAGTTTATAATAGCATCGATTCCCTCAAACATCTTCTTCCATATGCTTTTTTTGAAGAAGATATTTCCAGCCTAAATCGATGATTTTGTTTTTGAAGCACGTAAATCTCAAATTAACAAAGATATGATTCCCCAGATTGTGGATTAGAAAACCTCCTCGATTTCTGATCCTCTTCTCAGCACACAGATCACTGAGGTTCAAGTAACACCAGCTCACAATTTCTCTTCTGGGTTTGCAAAGTTATGTAATCAATGTCAAAGAACACACAGACACAGAATAAGAAAACAGAGCATGTGAGAACTTTACTTCTTCAAAGCTGCAACGAATCCTTAAAATATATATTGATCAAATGCAGACGATGCTGTCAGAATCTCCGACAAAAACCAGAGAACCAAACCACACCCAAGTATCGACCCTTTAGGCTCACACCAACGAATCCTTACGGTGGTGATGACTCGACGTCGTATCGATTGTAAAGTGTCTTATTTTTAAATTCGAATCCCACATCGGTAATCTAAAGTAAGTTAGTCAAACGCTTGGCACTATAAAAAAGAGTCCGAGCCGAACTTACAATTCATACCTTTCTCGGCCTTTTGGCTAAGATCAAGTGTAGTATCTGTTCTTATCAGTTTAATATCTGATATGTGGGCCATCAGCTCACACGATATTGACTATATTTTTTAAGGGAGAAAGCCCGCAAGATAGCTTGCTATCTGAGTTTTTGTGAGTCGCATGTGTTGTACTACTGCACGGGCTTGGCTCAACCCACCAAGTTAACAGTTTTAACCTTTCCGATATGTAATTTCGAACATGGCAAACCCTAGAAAGGTAGTGATCGAGAACCAGAAATTGTGACCTCTGATCAATCTACTGAAGAAGCCCCAAGCGTTTCCTCTGCTTCTCTCATGGAAACTGTGTTTTACTGAGTATTGTGCACACTTTCTTTGGGAATCTGTAATAAGCTATGATGTTTCTGATTCTGTTTTTTGTAGATATGTTTGACACGCGCTGAAGTCAATGCTATACTAAACACAAACCACACATATGCGGCTGGACAGGTTAGCTTCTTTGAATATTGTTTTTGAATATTCTTTGCAACAGCCAATAAATTGAAAATGCTATTTGCTATTGAAAACCAGAGTCTCAGCTGCAAAGAGTTTGAAACAAAAAAGCCATTCGTGGTTTATTTATGTTCCAAATATTCATGTGTGGATGCTTTATTTGAATTTGTTTGTGCTCCTCTATATAATATTTTTGAGAAGCTTTATGTGACCCTCCCTTGCAATGAGTGTGCATTAATTATTTTATAAAGGTTTGTTCTTCATGTCATTTTGGTATCGAACTCTCAAATCCAAACGATCTATTTAGACTAGGTATGGGCATTCGGGTATCCGTTCGGGTTTGGATCAATTCTTTCAAGTTTTGGGTACTCAAATTTTAAAAGTCTATGACCCATTCGGGTATTTCCTTTTTCGGATCATGTTCGGTTCGGTTCCGTCCAGGTTCGGATACCCGAAATGTATCCAATTTCTAGAAAAAACTAAAAAATATATATTTAATTTTGACAAATATAACTAAAGATTTTCGAATATTTCGAGTATTTTGGTTATTTCGGTCTAAACATAACTAATATATTCGGTTTATAATTGTAATTTTGAGTATTTTGATTATTTTAAAACTAAAGATACATAATTGTATTTCGTATATTTCGGGTACCCGTTCAGGTTTTGGTTCGGTTCAGATACCTGAAATATTTTATAAGAGAAACCATTCGAGTATTTATAAGTATTCGGTTCGGTTCAGTATCTTCTAATTCGGTTTGGCTCCGAATATTTGGTCAATGCCTAATTTAGACGATTAACCAATTTAATGCAATTAGATCACCACAACAATCACATGGACATTCTACGTTATGGTTTTCTTTCTTGCAGTCTGGTGTGGAAAAGAGATTAAATGACTCATATTAATGTTGCCTATGTAGATTTTCACAAACTCTCTTATCCATGGCTAGTGATGTTGTATTGGATAAAATAACCTTATCCGAGTTCGAAATAAGCCCTGTCGGGATTATTACTATATAGTGTAACACGAAAAAACCCGCGGGTATCCTAATTTTTGTTTTTTACATTTTTTTTCTTTTTTTTTTTGTATTTTGGATATTTGGATATCTCGATTGTTTTTGGATTCATTTTGTGGAAAATGTTTCTCAAATAACAAGATTCAATTTAGTCATCAGATTTACCACTATTGCTTATATCAATCATTAATCATATTTTTTTTTGAATTACTTTAGTGACAATCTATTTTTAATCATTCTCTTTTAGCGACTATTGAAAATGGAGTAAGTAGTGGTGAAATCAAGACTTAAAAGGGACTCAATCAAGAGTCTTCACTTCCAAAACCAAGAAATACACTTTGGGGCTCTCATTATAAAACGTTGTTACGGTTAGTTGATTTGTTTTTTTTTTTTTTATGATTAAGGTGCTTGAATATGTCCAAGATGAAAGTGTAGACAATACCCAAAAAAGCCAGGCAAATGGTCTTCTCAAATACATTCATACTTTTGATTTTGTATTCTATCTACACTTGATGCTGCTTCTTTTGAGATTCACAGAGAATTTATCAATGGCATTAGAAAAAAAAGATCAAGACATCCTTAATGATGTCTCATTAGTGGAATCTACTAAGCGATAACTACAAAAGTTAAGGGATGATAGAAGGTTTTAGATTTTTGTGAGAAACACGACATTGAAATTCTCAACATGGATGACAATTTCATCGATCCAATGAAGCCACGCAAAAAGACCAACATAACCAACTTGCATCATTACGAAGTCAATTATTTTTATACTGTTTTAGATATGCAGCTTCAAGAGTTTAATGACCGTTTTAACGAGGTAAACTATGAATTACTCGTTTGCACATCATGTTTAAATCCTAGTGATTTATTCTGTGAGTTTGATAAAGAAAAGCTGTTGAGATTGGCTGAATTTTATCATGATGATTTTAGTCGTGTGGAGTGCATATCTCTTGAGCAGCAACTTGACATTTATATTGATAATGTACGAGAAGATGAAAAGTTTGATGGTTTGAGAAATATTGGAGACTTAGCACGAGTGATGGTGGAAATCAAGAACCATCTTTCTCATCCTTTGGTTTATAGGCGTTTGAAGTTAACTTTGACTTTGCATGTAGCTACCCCAACCGCAGAGAGATGTTTTTCAGGAATGAAGATTGTCACGACAATATTACGGAATCGCATCGGTTATCAGTTTCTAAGTGATTGTCTCGTTTGTTTTATCGGAAAAAAATATTTGAAGATGTAACAAATAAAACCGTGATAAAAAAGTTTCAGTTTATGGGTGAACGTCGAGTATATTTGTAGGTTTTTTTTTTGGTAATTTATAAACTACATTTTTCATTAAAAAAAAACTATGAGCCCCACTAAGGAAAAGTTATGGTTCGCCACTGATGACATAGACGAACATTTACTCAGTTTTGATTTTACAAGAGAGAGATTTAGACGTCTACGTCTTCCGACATTTCAGAATCGTGGTCAGTATATGGCTCTATCAGTTGTTAGAGAAGAACAACTCTCAATGTTATTTCAGAGCTTTGGTACATCAGAGGTGGAGATGTGGGTGACCAAGAGAATTGATAGTGAAGCAGAGTTGTCATGGAGCAAATCATTTGCAGTGGACTTGCACGGATTTTATGTTTACACGAGTCTTTTAATCGACGAGGAGAAGAAAGTGGCATTGTGTTGTCAAGTTAATGATGGCTAGCTTACAGAGTATACGTTATTGGAAAGGATGGTAAGTATATTACACAGAAACCCCTGATCTAGAATATAAAAACAAACCATTTTCATGTAAATGTTGCCCATTTATTTCCAATAACGTTCCAAGTTTGGTTCAAATCCAATAAGGTAGAGGCAAAAGAAAAGAGTGAAAACTAGTCAGTAAAAATAAGCAAGTGGTTTCTTGCAGCTCTTTTTTTGTTCTTATTCTTTTTCTTCATTTTTTTTTTGTAGACAATGTCATTTGAATAATTTAATTATTTGATCTTTATGAATCCTTTCTTCTTTGTGTTGTATAGTTTTGATTTTGTTTTAAATCCAAAAACAAAACAAAAAAATTGATCTGATATATGATGATGATGTGAACCTGAGAATTGCTTTGATTATAAAGAGAATTATTTTTTGTTAGCTCAAAGATGCACAGTTAAAGAGATATAGCTCATTGTTAAAGAATATTGATGGGTTTTTGGTAAGTTCATTTAAAAGGGAAGTTGTAGGTTTCTGAAATTAAGTGCGAGCTAAAGGATAATCTAAAGGAAACAAACGCAGAGAATGCATGAACTGTTTCAAGGATTTATTCACTTCAACAAGATTAAGTTGTTGTGCATTTAACATGTTACAACAAGACTCATCTAGAAAGCTGGTGTAGCAACTGAAAAGAAGTCCTATAAAGGAAGCAAATGCTGGGAATTTCTAACTGCATTTGTAGATAACTACTAGTGGGGATTATGGTTAGGATCAGTCTGGAGGAATCTTCTCAGGAAGACAAGGTGCTAAACTTATCTCAAAGGAAACTATAAGATGAAGGTTCTTGGTATGCTCATATTTAACAAAGACGCAACAAGGAAAAAAAAGGCTAATCTACAAAAGAGAACAAGAACTTGGGATTAGAGGCTTCAGTGGCTTAAATCTGCTGAGATAAACTAGCATCAACCTCCTAATGGAAAAAGATTCCTAGATGCTAAGCCATTGCCACTCGATGGAGTCTATCATGAAGCCATGTCGGACCTCCCAAAGCAAGATACGATTGGAAGCGACCATCTCTGGTAACGCTCTTTGAGATTTCTTTCTTGGGTACATAGTAGAGTTCGTTCGATTTCAACGTTTCTAGATCAAAGGAGCAGAAACCAGAACGAATGAAGTAAAATTAATAAACAACATCTACAGAGGAAAAGGAAAGAGTAAATGAAGGGTAAATCGTTTCTTTTGTTTACATAAAAAGATAGGATTGGTTCAGGGGCAAACGTTAAAAACTCAAAAACAGTCTCATGTTGAAGGCAGATAGCCTTTGTTCAATGAGCGTCGATCTCAACGTTGTTCCTACATCTGTAGAGTTTAAAGATGCACTTGGCCTAAAGGATCCCCATTCTAATCCAGAACAAGTGGATATAGCGGAATATTTTCACTGCGATGGTTTGTTGTTATGCATCACCAATGATTATAAACATGTGGTTTGGAATCCGTGTTTAGGGGAAACCAAGTAGATCTAACACAAAAATGGTTACGATAGAGACTGTAGGTTTGCTCTAGGATACCAAAACAACCAATTTTGCCGCAGCTACAAAATCTTGATGTTTTGGGAGTGTTACCAAACATACAAGCCAGTTGGTGGATTTGAAATCTTTGAGTTTAGCTCTAATTCATGGAGAGTTTGTTATTGCTCCCAACTGCCTCATAATAGACATATATCGTGGTGTGACTTTAAAAGGGAAATAATAAGTTCGAAGCAAGATTCAACTATCGAAGCACATGGGTACTTAGTGAGAACTCTGGACTCTGAACCCTTCATAAGGTTTATCAACACCCTTTCAAGTATAAATCCGAATGTTCAATTCCTATTTCTTCTACAAGCTCTTCCTAGATGTTATCCATTCTTTTATAACCAATACCATTACTCAGAACTCTTCTCTTCTCTCAAAAACTTGAGCTCTAAGTTGCTCAACCCACGGTTTTCATCAAATGTGACTATCAAAAACACTTTGATGGGCCCCGTAAGAGGTCCCAAAGATTTAACATGAAAGAGAAAACATCAGAAAAGCTTTGATGGGGGCACGTTAGAGGTCCCAAAGATGTAAGATAGCACAAGAACGTTCTCTCAGTCTCAATCGTAAATAATACTTAAGACTAACATTATTTTTTTGATTTTTTATTTCTGAAATAACAAGAACTAGATTCTAATGATGCACGGGAAATTTTTCATTTTTTTATCAAAAATTTTAATATAATTTGTGTTTATTTTTATATTTATATATTATGTAGTGGCCCGCACCAAGCGCGGACATGGTCTTTTCTAAATTTAATAACGAAAACGATTCTATTGTATTATCCAAAATTGACATTATAATCAATTGTCTAATTGTTCTAACTAATATAGCGATATAAAACGATAAAATTGAATGATTGTGTATATCAGTGTCGATTATGCATAAATATAACATCATTCTCTTCACTTATACGTAATTTTAGATTATCATAACAAAAATTAATCCTTCATAATAAGTAGCAAAAATGAATCATTTCCTTCATACTTGAGAAGTTGTTGCACGTGTGTCCTCGTTCTTATCTTCTCCCAAATCCTAAAATTTTGATTAAAAAGTAAAATATATACATTAGTCTTATATTTTGAT
>PKML01043581.1:28983-43369 GCA_002933935.1 Eutrema yunnanense | reverse complement strand
TTCTTCTTCATATTATTTGCCTTAATTATTTGAATTTTTATTCCTCATCTTCACATTCTTCTACTTCGTCTACATCATCTTCCGATTTTCTTCTCCATATACTTCTTTTTCTTCATCTTTCTGTTTTCTTCTTCTTCTTCAACTTCCTCATGTTCTTATCATTATCCTTCTTTGTTATTTCGTACAATCCTTCTTCTTCCTAATTCATCGTATCTTCTTATTCTTCTAGTTTTTCTTAGCTTCCTTCCTCATTTTCACATTCTCATACTTTGTCATCTTCATCTTCCGATCTCCTTCTTCATCTTCAACTTTTTTATATTCGTATTTTTCGAATTCTTCTTATCAGCTTCGTCTTCTTGTTTATCTTTCATTTTTCTCATCTTCCTCTTCCATGTCTTCGACTTCTTTTTTGTTTATTTATGTCTTTCTTCATCTTTTTTGTTCTTCTTTCTCTTATTCTTACTTACCTAATCTACGTCTTCTTCCTCTTCTACTTCGTCTTTATCGTATTTTTGACTACTTTTTTACCATCCTCGTATCCACCAACTTCTTATTCTTCTTCATTTTTTCTCCAATTTTTACTCCTCTTCTTTTTCTTCATATTCTTTGTCTTATTTAAATTCTTATTCCTCATCTTCACCTTCTTCTACTTTGTCTACATCATCTTCCGAATTTCTTCCACTCCCTCCTCTTCTTATCCTTACTTCTTCGTTATTTCGTGTTATCTATCTTCTTCCTAATTCATCGTATTTGTCATCTTATTCTTCTGTTTTTTCTTAGCCTCCTTCCTCATCTTCACATTCTCATAATTTTTCATCTTCAACTTCCGGTCTCCTTTATTATCTTTAACGTCTTCGTCCTTGTATTTTCCGAAATCTTCTTCATCATCTTAGTCTTCTTCTTCTTCTTCCTCTTCTTCATCTTTAATTTTTTCATCGTCCTCTTCACCGTGTTCGAGTCCTTCTACTTCTTCTTTATCCTCTTTCTCTTCTTCGACTTATTCTCTTCTTCTTCTTTCGGTTTTTTCATCTTATTTTTATTCTTTCTCTTATTCTTACTTTCTACTCTACGTCTTCTTTTTCTTCTACTTCATCTTCACATGCTTCCTATTTTTTATCTTTCGGTTTTTCTTCTTCATCGTAATTTCCTTCTTCCTTTTCATCGTCTTTGACTTTTTTTTCACCATCATTGTATTTCCCGACTTTTTTTTCTCCAATTTTTACTCCTCCTCTTCTTCTTCTTCATATTTTTGTCTTATTTCCTCATCTTCACCTTCTTCTTCTTTTTCTACATCATCTTCCAAATTTCATCTTCTTCTATTTTTTTTCTCCATCTTCTGGTTTTTTTCTTCTTCTTCTTCAACTTCTTCAATTTCTTATCCTTATCCTTATTTGTTATTTCGTGTTATCCACATTCTTCCTAATTCATCATATTTGTCTTCTTATTCTTCTGTTTTTTCTTAGCCACATTCCTCATCTTCACTATAACGCTCCGACCGCCCCTATATGTGGGCCCATAATTGCATTCATGTTTCCTCAACTGCCTGGAAGCATATGCAATCACCTTACCCTGCTGCATCAATACACAACCGAGCCCCAGCCTGGACGCGTCTGTGAACACAACATATGGCTCATCCTGCTTAGGCAAGGCCAACACCGGAGTACTCACCAGCATCTCCTTGAGCTTCACAAAGCTCTCCTCACACTGATCCGACCACACAAAAGGAACGTCCTTCCCGGTCAACTTGGTCATGGCCTGCGCCATACTAGCAAACCCCTTGACGAACCTCCTGTAATAACCCGCCAGACCCAGAAAAATGCGAATCTCCGAGGCATTCTTCGGTCTCGGCCACTCCTCAATCGAGCGAATCTTCTCCGGATCCACTGAAACACCACGATCAGATACGACGTGCCCCAGAAATCCGATCTCCCGCTGCCAGAAACTACACTTGCTCAGCTTAGCGAACAGCTGTTGCTCCCGTAGCTTCTCCAGAACTTTCCTCAGGTGAACCATGTGCTCCTCAGGACTCTTCGAATACACTAGAATGTCGTCGATGAAAATGATGACGAACTCATCCAGATACTCCTGGAACACGCCGTTCATCAACCTCATAAACGCAGCCGGTGCATTCGTCAACCCAAACGGCATCACCACAAACTCGTAGTGCCCGTATCTCGTCCTGAAAGCCGTCTTCCTGATGTCCGACTCCGCTATCGGGATCTGATGATAACCCGACGCCAAATCAATCTTAGAGAACCACGAAGCACCCTGCAACTGATCTAGCAACTCATCGATCCTCGGTAATGGATACTTGTTCTTCACAGTAACCCGGTTCAGCCCCCGATAATCAATGCACAACCGGAAGCTCCCATCCTTCTTCTTGACGAACAGTACCGGTGCACCCCACAGAGAACTACTCGGTCTAATGAAACCCTTTTCCAACAACTCCTCTAGCTGCTTCTTAAGCTCAGCCATCTCTGCTAGAGCCATCCTGTAAGGAGTCTTAGACAACGGCGTCGTCCCCGGCTCTAACTCAATGGTAAAAGGATCCGACCTGGATGGTGGTAACCCGCTCAACTGCTGGAACACATCCTCGAACTCCCAAACCACCTCAATATCTCGCACCGCTGACTCCCCAACCTCTCCAGGTATCGAAATGGTAGCCAAATAAGCCTCACAACCCTGCTCGATCAAACGCTATGCCTGAACCGCAGAAACGACGATACCTCCCGGCACCGGTCTCACCCCCTGATAAACCAGTCTTCTGCTAGCATGCTCGAAAATCACACGACTGGGATATACCAGAAACTGGGATGTTACAATCACCCCCACTCACAGAGCGCAACGTCCTCGTTGCGCACCAGGACCGTTACCCTTGACGGTGTGAGCCCACATGACTCCACACACGTTTTTGGGTTCGTCTCTGATACCACTTATAACGCTCCGACCGCCCCTATATGTGGGCCCCACACCCTCTCTCGGCCCATGGGCCCCACTCTCGTCCGACGGCCGGTGCGCTAGTCCGGGAGGCTCGTAAGACTTGTTTACTGACCCTGCAATCACCACATGATCTTTCCCCGTGTTTTGTCCTCACTCGCACAGTACCGCCAATCACTTCCCGGTAGGTCACCCATCCTTAAATTTTTCCAGCTCAAGCACGCTTAACTCTGGAGTTCTCTCTGGACAAGTGACCGAAAAGATAAGTGCACTTTGGTGACATAGGTAGCCAAATCAAATCTTATAAGTCTCTCCGCATATACCAGAAACTGGGATGTTACATTCACATTCTCATAATTTGTCATCTCCATCTTCCGGTCTCCTTTCTCATATTCAACATTTTCGTCCTTCTATTTTTTTTAATTCTTCTTCATTATATTCGTCTTTTTCTTCTTCCTAATCTTCTTTATCTTTCATTTTTTTTTCATCTTCATCTTCATTGTCTTCGACTTCTACTTCTTCTTCTTTATCCTCTTTGTCTTCTGCGACTTCTTTTTTTTCTTTCGTTTTTTCTTCATCTTCTTCTTCTAATTTTTCTTCTTTCTCTTATTCTTTCTTATCATATTTACGTGTTCTTCCTCTTCTNCATATTTGTCTTCTTATTCTTCTGTTTTTTCTTAGCCACATTCCTCATCTTCACATTCTCATAATTTGTCATCTCCATCTTCCGGTCTCCTTTCTCATATTCAACATTTTCGTCCTTCTATTTTTTTTAATTCTTCTTCATTATATTCGTCTTTTTCTTCTTCCTAATCTTCTTTATCTTTCATTTTTTTTTCATCTTCATCTTCATTGTCTTCGACTTCTACTTCTTCTTCTTTATCCTCTTTGTCTTCTGCGACTTCTTTTTTTTCTTTCGTTTTTTCTTCATCTTCTTCTTCTAATTTTTCTTCTTTCTCTTATTCTTTCTTATCATATTTACGTGTTCTTCCTCTTCTACTTCGTCTTCATATGCTTCATATTCTTTATCTTTCGGTTGTTGTTCTTCCTCGTATTTTTCTTCTTCATTTTCATCGTCTTTGATTTCTTTTCACCATCATCGTATTCCCTTATTGCTTCTTTTTTTTTTCCAATTTTTACTCCTCCTCCTCTTCTTCATATTTTTTTGTCTAATTTAAATTCTTATTTCTCATCTTCACCTTCTTCTACTTTGTTTACATCAACCTCCGAATTTCTTCATCTTAAGCTTCTTTTTTCTTATTATTCTGGTTTTTTTTCTTCTTCTTCCACTACCTCATTTTTTATACTTATCCTTCTTCGTTATTTCGTGCTATCCATTTTCTACATAATTCATCGTATTTGTCTTCTTTTCTTCTTGTTTTTCTTAGCCTCTTTTCTTATCTTCACATTATCATACTTTTCCATCTTCATCTTCCGGTCTCCTTCCTTATCTTCAACATCTTTATCCTCGTCTTTTCCAAATTCTTTTTTATATGCTTCATCTTCTTCTTTCCCCTCTTCATATCTTTTATTTTTTTTTTCATCTTCCTTTTCATCGTCTTTGATTTCTACTTCTTCTTTACCTTATTTGTCTTCTTCGAATCTTCTTCTTCTTTTTCTTTCGGCTTTTCTTCATCTTCTTTTTCTGATTTTTATTCTTTCTCTTATTCTTACTTTCTAGTCTACCTCTACTTTGTCTTCATCTGCTTCCTCTTCTTTATCTTTCGGTTTTTTTTCCTCTTTTCATACTTTTTTTACATCGTCTATGACACCTTTTTCATCATCATCGTACTCCCTGACTTCTTTTTATTTTCCAAATTTTTACTCCTTCTCTTCTTCTTCATATTCTCTGTCTTATTTAAATTCTTATTCCTTACTTTTACATTCTACATCATCTTCCGAATTTCTTCTTCTTCTTCCGGTTTTCTTCTTCTTCAACTTCTTCATCTTCTTATCCTTATCCTTCTTTGTTATTTCATGTTATCCATCTTTTTTCTCATTCATCGTATTTGTACTCTTATTCTTCTGTTTTTTTTTCTTAGCCTCCTTCTTCATCTTCACATTCTCAGAATTTGAAATCTTCAACTTCTGGTCTCTTTTCTCATATTCAACGTATTCGTCCTTGTATTTTTTGAATTCTTCTTCATCAGCTTCTTCATCTTCATCTTCATCTTCTTTATCTTTCATTTTTTTCATTTTCATTTTCCTCTTCATTTTCTAAAACTTCGACTTCTACTTCTTCTTCTTTCGGTTTTTCTTCATATTCTTCTTCTGATTTTTCTTCTTTCTCTTATTCTTAGTTATCATGTCTACGTGTTTTTTCTCTTCTACTTCATTTTCATATGCTTCATATTCTTTATCTTTCGTTTTTTTTTCTTCCTCATATTTTCCTTTTTTTGTTTTTCACCATCCTCATATTCAAGTACTTCTTCTTATTTCTCATTTTCACATTCTTCTACTTTGTTTACATCATTTTCCGAATTTCGTGATCTTAAACTTCTTTTTCTTCATCTTCTGGTTTTCTTCTTCTCCTTCTTCCACTCGTATTTGTCTTCTTGTCTTCTTACTCTTCTTGTTTTTCTTAGCCTCCTTGCTCATCTTTCACATTCTCATACATTGTCATATTCATCTTCCAATCTCCTTCCTCATCTTCAATGTCTTTGTCCTCATAATTTCTAAATTCTTATTTATCAGCTTCGTCTTCTTCTTCCTCATCTTCAATGGCTTGGACATCTACTTCTTCTTCTATATCCTATTTGTCTTCTTCGACTTCTTCTTCTTCTTTTTCTTTTAGTTTTTCTTCATCTTCTTCATCTGATGTTTATTCTATCTCTAATTCTTACTTTCTAGCCTACGTCTTCTTTTTCTTCTACTTCGTGTTCATCTGCTTCCTCTTATTTATCTTTCGGTTTTTCTTCTTCCTCTTATTTTATTTCTTCTTTTTCGTCGTCTTTGAATTATTTTTAACCATCATTGTGTTCCCCGACTTGTTCTTTTTCTATTTTTTACTCCTTCTCTTCTTCTTCATATTCTTTGCCTTATTTAAATTCTTATTCTTCATCTTCACCTTGTTCTACTTTGTCTACACCATCTTCCGATTTTCTTCTTCTTTCATTTTTTTTCTTCATTTCCGGTTATTTTCTTCTTCAACTTCATCATCTTCTTATTAGTATCCTTTTTCGTTATTTTGTGCTACCCATCTTCTTTCTAATTCAATATTGTATTTGTCTTCTTTGCCTTCTTATTATTCTGGTTTTTCTTAGCCTCCTTCCTCATCTTCACATTCTTCATCTTCCGGTCTCCGTCCTCATCTTCAACATCTTTGTCCTCGTATTTACGAATTCTTGTTCATCAGCATCGTCTTCTTCTTCCTCGTCTTCTTCATCTTTCATTTGTTTTCATCTTCCTCTTCATCGTCGGTGACTTCTACTTCTTCTTCTTTATAATCTTTGTCTTCTTGACTTTTCCTTCTTCTTTTTCAATATGTTTTTCTTCATCTTCTTTTTCTGATTTTTATTCTTACTTATCTCTACTTCGTCTACTTCGTCTTCTTCCTCTTCCTCCTCCTCTTTATGTTCCACTTTGTCTTCATATGCTTCCTTTTCTTTATCTTTCGGTTTTTTTCTTCCTCGTATTTTTTTTCTTCTCTTTTTCATCGTCTTGGACTTCTTTTTCACCAAAATATAGCAACAAAAAAAAGATGAACTTTAAACCGGCTAACCAATTAACCCTTGAAATAGTAGGATGAGTTTAATGTGTTTACAAATTATAAACTGAAATAATTATTTAGATTTGTTTACAGTTAATCTGAATTTTTTTTTCTTTTTTGGTCAATAATCTGAAATTATTATGTATGATTTTCATGATTATTTTTAAAAATTCGAAATCATATAATTAATAAATTTATTTTTGTTGATATTTTTAATATGGTACCAATTTAATGTATTTTTTATTTGTAAATGAAAAATATTATTAAAGGAAAATGAAACGTTTCTGATATTCATAAGTTCAAAATCTCGAAGAAAAAGGAGAATGAAACAATATCCTATTTTTTATCTTCATTTTCAACTGATGAAGCAAAAATGCTAGATATTTAGATGCGATTTCTATTGAACCCTTGGTTAATTTTTTTATTCTGTCCGCCGTAACATTTACAACAAAACATGAGTATTTTTGAAAAAACATGAGTATTTTTGTAAAAACATGAGTATAGAATACACAAAGTGCATGTTAATCCCTATAAAACAAAAGAATATGAAACATGGTAGTTACATAACTTAAAGAAGAAAATAAATTAAAGTTAAATCTAAGAGATGATGGCTTTGTTCCTCTTACACATCACTTCTTTCTAACACATCAATAGTCCACCGTCCAATATAACTTTTTCCTCAAAGTTCATATTTGAGCAAGTGAAGCCACCAATTCCAGACTCCAATAGAGTTTTGACATCTGAGTACCTCTTTTTCAAGTCATTTAGCTCTTCGTACGATCCTTGCATCCGAATATTAAAACAAAACAGTAATAATAAGTATTTTAAAAATAGGAAAACAAACCCAACTGTAAGTGAACAGATAAAATAGATACTACCTTAAATATGAACTTTCTCACCATAGAAATGTTTCAAGAACCAGAATTAATGGTTCTGAGAGTTCAGTTGTTATGGGATTAAGGAGGTGTATCAATATATCTGCTTGAAGAATATTTGTTCATTTGTTACTTTTCTTCGCTTAACTCATACTTTTGATAGAAAATCTATATATGTTTACAACACGTAGATGAGTGTTTAATCGAATACTGCTTTAAAATTTGATCAATAAATTAGGATATCTCTGCTTTTGTCTCTGCTTTTATAGGTTTTAGTTTTTATGATGTATCTGACCCCGTTTTTAGAATGTAGTTACCTCGAGCTAAAAACCAAAAAGTTACAAAGAGCCAAGCGCATAAAGAAGCATCATAACATATCTACAGAAAATGAAAACAACAATTAAAAAACACTGGCAATTTCAACCATTTCTTTATATCTCACATGTTTTGATGATATCTTATGCATGTTTGGATGATCTATTCTTCCAAAATTTAGAGATCATTAGTTACACACAAAAAAACTTAGAGATCATGAACTATTTTTTGTCTTATCATTTTCTTATTTCATTTACAAAGTTCAACATATACAACATTATAGTAAAAACCTTGTAAGTTAATAATTACCGAAGACAGAGCAAAAGGAGAAAGAGAGGACGATGATGTGAGACAGAGTAAGAGGAGATGTAAGACATACTAAATTCGCCAAGAAATAACTGCTTGTCTTCATATATAGTGGTTTTAACATGTCATTAATCTTCCGTGTAACCCATTAAAGAAACTATATTCACAAAATTATTTTTTTTATATAAATTATAATCGAAACTTTACGAAACCAATTTGAGTTGAATAAAAACAGAGAGTATAATATCTACGACTATGGCGTATGTGACTATTACGGTCCAACAGATACAACCACATGTGACGGAGAGAGCTCTGATATTGCTTTAAAATAAAACAGAGAAATCGTCGAAGTACATTGTTCGAAGGTGATCCTTTTCTCATTAAAAGAGTGAGAGTCTCTCTTCTTAATGTATCAAATATTTATTTTTGGATAGGAATACGTAGATCTCTTCTTAATGTATCAAATATTTCTTTTTGGATAGGAGTAAGTAGACCTAAAAGTTAGGTTTTTCACTGATTTATGCGCATTAGACTACTTGAAATATAGTATGTAACAATTCACACCATATATTGTTATCAAGTAAAACTACCTTAAGGAATTCAAACAGCCGTAGGTGATTAACTTCATCTTCGTAATTTTCGTCATCTTCTTCTTTGTATTCTTCCAATTTTTTTTTGTTGATCGACTTTTGATTTTTTAGAATCAATTTCATTCCCATTAAGGTTTAGCTATAAGAAACTAATCAGATAAACATAAGGAGAAAGAGAAAATGAGTTAATATTACACATATCTACTAAAAAAACCGGGATGATGGACCTAGTGTTACATGTCTCTTTTAAGCTGCTCACTAAGTAACTCTTTGAATTGCAATATAGCCGCCGGTGGTGAAGGCTATGTGCAGATTTAAAATGGCTACAAATTAACAATAGACACTGATCATCCTTTGTGGATTAGAGATCCTTGACATGGCATCAAAGACATCACCATTGATGTTGTTTCCTCTGTAACTTGACAGTTGCATGTCGTCTCTCTCTTCGAATGAGTATGATCTAGGCTTGGAAAATTAAACTGCCAGTATTCCAGTATGTACCTAGAAAAAGACCATATGAGCTTGATTAGTTTTCCAATTAAGTTTTAGCTATGGTTTAGTCGTTTTATCGATTGAGATTAAGACATCATTGCATTCCAATCCAGAACGAACAATAGACTCATGATACCAATATGAGATTCTCAAAACCAATTAGTTAACTGGAAAACAACAAACGATTGATTGAATCGAATGAACCGAGCCGATAAATTGTACATGGAGAATGGAAACCTGGTCGCCAAACAGCAAAACATAAACAATCTGGCGAATAATCTTGAAGGTATCACTAATGTTGCTAGCGAAAATTTTAAAATTTTCAATTAAAAAAAAAAATGTTGCTAGCGCTAAACTCTTTAAGCTTTCTACAAATTGTTTGACAAACTTTACACAATTTCTAAAACAATTATAAGCAAATAAAAACACCAAAAATATATGCTTACGATAGGGAAATCGAGAGGGCTACGGTAACTGATCTTCTCCATCTCATGAACCGCCATACCCACCACTGCAAGTAACAATAATCCCATATATGTGCTTACATACATAGCACATACACATGTATTGAAACCTTTTAACCTAAATTCCCTAATGCTATGAAACTGGATTTTAGATTATNNTAATTTTCGTCATCTTCTTCTTTGTATTCTTCCAATTTTTTTTTGTTGATCGACTTTTGATTTTTTAGAATCAATTTCATTCCCATTAAGGTTTAGCTATAAGAAACTAATCAGATAAACATAAGGAGAAAGAGAAAATGAGTTAATATTACACATATCTACTAAAAAAACCGGGATGATGGACCTAGTGTTACATGTCTCGTTTAAGCTGCTCACTAAGTAACTCTTTGAATTGCAATATAGCCGCCGGTGGTGAAGGCTATGTGCAGATTTAAAATGGCTACAAATTAACAATAGACACTGATCATCCTTTGTGGATTAGAGATCCTTGACATGGCATCAAAGACATCACCATTGATGTTGTTTCCTCTGTAACTTGACAGTTGCATGTCGTCTCTCTCTTCGAATGAGTATGATCTAGGCTTGGAAAATTAAACTGCCAGTATTCCAGTATGTACCTAGAAAAAGACCATATTAGCTTGATTAGTTTTCCAATTAAGTTTTAGCTATGGTTTAGTCGTTTTATCGATTGAGATTAAGACATCATTGCATTCCAATCCAGAACGAACAATAGACTCATGATACCAATATGAGATTCTCAAAACCAATTAGTTAACTGGAAAACAACAAACGATTGATTGAATCGAATGAACTGAGCCGATAAATTGTACATGGAGAATGGAAACCTGGTCTCCAAACAGCAAAACAGAAACAATCTGGCGAATAATCTTGAAGGTATCACTAATGTTGCTAGCGAAAATTTTAAAATTTTCAATTAAAAAAAAAAATGTTGCTAGCGCTAAACTCTTTAAGCTTTCTACAAATTGTTTGACAAACTT
The DNA here is from genome assembly GCA_002933935.1 of Eutrema yunnanense. Classification (NCBI taxonomy): domain Eukaryota; kingdom Viridiplantae; phylum Streptophyta; class Magnoliopsida; order Brassicales; family Brassicaceae; genus Eutrema; species Eutrema yunnanense. The sequence continues at coordinate 32,683 of PKML01043581.1, read as the reverse complement.
TACACAATTTCTAAAACAATTATAAGCAAATAAAAACACCAAAAATATATGCTTACGATAGGGAAATCGAGAGGGCTACGGTAACTGATCTTCTCCATCTCATGAACCGCCATACCCACCACCTGCAAGTAACAATAATCCCATATATGTGCTTACATACATAGCACATACACATGTATTGAAACCTTTTAACCTAAATTCCCTAATGCTATGAAACTGGATTTTAGATTATGAAAAGAGACGCAATGTATTTATAAGAAAAAACGATCTAGGGTTTATGAAAAGAGACACAATGTATTTATAAGAAAAAACGATCTAGGGTTTAGGGGTTTATGCCTTTTTGGTAAAGATAATCATCATCGTAAGCGATTTTATCTTTCCATTAATCAAAGATTTAATCATTTACGATAAGAAAACTTCCGTTCCGGATTACAACGAAACAAATATGACATTTTTCTATTATCCGATAAATATAGATACGATTTTATCTTTCCATTAATCAACGATTTAATAATTTGCGATACGGAAAACTTCCGTTCCGGATTACAACGAAACAAATATGTCATATTTTCGCTTAACCGAATATTCCTTTCTCTATCTATAAGAATAGATACGGTATTATCATTTCATTTATCAAATATTTTATTATTTACGATGAGGAAAACTTCCGTTTTGGATAAAAACGAACAAAAATGTAAAATTTCTGCTTTTTTACAGCGAAAAACCTATTTTAAACTCTGATTAATTAAATAAACTCGGATTAATTAAATAAGAGAAAAAACTAAAGATAATTACAAACTCAGGGAATCGAACCTGATACACATGGAATAATAATTTGGGTCACTAACCAACACATCTATCGTTTTGTTTTTGTGAAACAATCAGCCTCTAAACATATATTATATTGTAGACCAACAAAACTAGTTTGGGCCGCTTCCTTTTCAGGCCCGATTCTGATCAATATCTTTTTTTTAATTACGAATTAATTAAATAAATCAGACCAATCAGATTAAGTTATTTTCACCAACCAATCAGATTCTATCGTTTTCATAAAACAAAACGACACAAGAAAATGAGTTTTGAACCACAGCTCAAATCACTTCACAAATAATATAATAGATAATTTGTTTTTCTAGGTTTATATTAGACTAGAATATGTCCTGCGTGATACGCGGGTAAAATATAAACTATATTAGACTCTTAAATTGATAACTCGCGTAAATATGACTCGTATAATTAGATTTTAATTTAAGACTAATGTTAAGTTATTTAGAAATTATGTTTTGTTATTCATAATTAAGAAAATTCGAAATTGATTCATATTACCCATAAACATGGCAAACATTTCCTCTATATGAATGACAGGGTTCTAAAAATCTTAATTTCCTTTTTTGTTATTTTGTCTTATAGGAAAGTTTCTTTTATTACATTGTTATTTTACGTTTTTTTTATTTTTTTGTTCTTTTTATTTTACATTTTTTTATAAAAAACTTTATTTTTTGTTATTTTATGTTTTTTTACATTTTTTATTTTATTTTGTTATTACATCTTTATTTTACGTTTTATTTTACGTGTCACGCTATTTTTTCTCTTACTTTATTTTTTTAATTTATTAGTTACTATTTAAATAAAATACATTTTATTTTTCTTTTTTTGTTTGTTATTTTGTCTTATAGGAAAGTTTATATTATTACATTGTTATTTTCCATTTTTTACACATGTCACTAAAAAACTGTTAATAATTTAATTTTATATATTATGAATTTTTTTCTATTCTCTTACATGTACTTATCAAACGTAAATTAGACTTATCAACTTTTTCTTCTCCAATTTTTTGAAAAAGAGAATGATGCACAAAACATTGAATTGTATTATCCTGTTTAAAATAACACAAATTTAAATATCAATATTTGTAAAGAGTACATATATATTTAATCTAAATGATACAAATTTTTTCATCAAGGAATAGAAGTTCCACTCCCATAAGCACATTATTTGCTTTTATATATCTAGCTTACCACTTTCGAATTATGCGCACTATAGTACGACAATAGAACCTATTTCGATCTAATTGATTCAAAGTAAAATAGCTTTGATCGATTTTTTGTGTTTTAGAAGTCATGATTTGCTTGTTTAGAATTTGAATAAGAGAACTAAAAGATGGAAGTACACATTTAAAAATTATAAAGGTGTAGATTATTATATAGAGTTTCAGTATGGATGAATATTAATATGTTTCCTTTTTTAAGTTTCTTTTTGTCATAATGAGGTTTTACTTTTAAGTTTCCTTTTTATATAGAGTTCTGGTCAGTTTTTTTTTTTGGTTCGTGGTTATATTTTTTAAGTTTTCTTTTTTTTAAGTTATGTGTTTATATCATTAATTTTTTGGTCGTGGTTATATTATTAGTTTTCTTTTGTATGTTTCCTTTTTTATTAATTTCTCTTTATTAGTTTCCTTTTTTATTATGTTCCATGTTTCATTTTTTATATTTTCCGTGTTTTTTTTGTCGTGGTTATATTTTTTAAGTTTTCTGTTTTAAATTCCGGGTTTATATTATTATTATTTTGGTCGTAGTTATATTATTAATTTCTTTTTTATGTTTCCTTTTAATATAGAGTTTTGGTCGTGTTTTGTTTTTAAGTTTCCTTTTTTAAGTGGTGTGGTTATATTATTAGTTTTTTGGTTATATTATTATTTTAAGTTTTCTTTTTATATAGATTAATTTTTTTTCTTTAATTTAGTTTAATCTTTTTTAATATTTACTTTAACTTATTTTTACTAAGATTGTCTTTTTTAGTTTAAATTTTTTAATATTTACTTTAATTCATTATTACTTTTTGTTAATTAAATTGACACATGTCAAGATCTAAATTAACAACCATGACAAATGTCACAATCTCGTGATTGATAATTATCCTACGTGTCACACTCACGTCGAGGGATCCATGTTTATATAATAAGATAATAAATATGAGACACATATTTATTTTTGTATTTAGATAAAAATAAATTTGTAGATTTTATTTTTGTATTATGGTTATAAGTTTAATTATGATTTTTATGTTAAGATATAATTTCGTTAGAAAATAATTCTCAAAATGGTAAAAAAGAATATATTGAATTTCGTCGATGGAGTTACCATATGATTGCATTGTAATTCCTATAATAAGATTACAAACGACCCAAAATGAGTGAATATATTGAATTTAATTGTGCGTAAAATTCTCTAACTTAAATTTAGAAATATAACAGATTTTGAATATTTCATTTTAATTATTATTGCAATCATGGAAACTTTCATTAAATAGTTCAAACTAACCAAATTTGAATAAGTTTTGAAATAAATGCTAATAATCAAAATTGCTAATCACGTATATCCTTTTTTGTTTTTCCAAAATACTAGGCTAACTAAATAGATTATATATTCAAATTCATTATTTTTGGATTTGAATATTGATTTGAATTTTATTCACCCAAAAGTTAAAATTGATATTACTATTATTATGTTAATTGATTTTTTTAATATATACAAAATGATAAATTACATTATTTTAAAAATTATTATATTTTTAATAATAATGAAAAGTACGAAAAAATGATTGTTTATATATTTCTAATGTTTTGAAATTTCAATTCAAAATCATATTTAATTTTTTTTTAGATTGAATAAAATTTTACATTCATTTCAAAAAAAAAAAA
>PKML01043581.1:4894-16178 GCA_002933935.1 Eutrema yunnanense | reverse complement strand
TTCAAAGAACAACAGAACCTCTAGGTTTAATTCACACAGTTTTATGTGATTTAAAATATATTCAAACCAGAGGAGGCAAGAAATATTTCGTGACATTCATAGACGATTGCACGAGATATTGTTACATCTTTCTACTGCGGAGTAAAGATAAAGCTTTGGACAAATTTAAAGACGTGTAGCGCAATATTATGTGTCCAAAAATTTTACGAATTTTTGGAATAATTAATTGATGTTCAATTAAGTACTGGAGGCTGATTTAATCTAATAATTAAATCATTGGAATTTTAGAGGTATCGATCGATACCCCTTGGTATCGATCAATACCCCTTGGTATCGATCGATACTCAATAAGCCTCTTGCGATTCTTGATGTGAGTTCAAGAATACTAATACAATTCGATATTGTATTAAGTTTATTAAATTGCGAATTTTCTGAATTAATTCTAGAAATCGAATTTAATTTTACCCTTTAAACTTGGGGAAAAATGCTAAAAAAAACTTGAACTTACCAATTTCAGCCAAAAAAAACTCGAACTACTCGATGGACAATTTAAATCTTCGACTTTCGTTGATTTTATATTTTAATCTCAAAGTTTTGTTGACCACGCCAATTTAGTTTCGTCGTTAACAAAATTAACAGAACCTTTAGACAGGGTTAAATCCTAGTTACAATTGCCGTTAATCAAAACGACACGTTTTGTTTAAAACAAAAATCTCCAAACAAAAATCCTCAATTGAGTTCTTCCCGATTCACCTCCGACGTCGATTTCTCCTGCCCCACCACCATTGTTACTCAAACCGATTCACCTCCGATTCAACTATGGATTTGTTGTCCAAATTAAAGATCCATGTGGTTCGTCGACCTAGTTGATTCCTCTTCACTTTTGCGTTCGGAAATTTTCGATGAGATGATTAAGGAAGCTGATGTTGATGGTGATGGTCAGATCAACTACGAAGAGTTCGTCAAAGTTATGTAAAGAAGACACTGTTGATCTCAGAGAAAACACTCAAACAGAAGCTGAATACTTCGATGGTTTATTGATATGGTTTGCTTGGCTTTAAATAGCCTAAAGGTGAAGACTTAGTCTTCTACAGAAACGTAAAATAGAAATCAACAGAAACAACTAAATACTAGGATAACTAATTGACCCATGAATCATCGGAGCTTATTCTGCAATTGACTAAACGACCAAATCAAACCCAACAATGCCTCTCCTAAACTGAACGCGGTAGCATTCAGTTTACTCTTGCACATACTCCAAGCTTTTCCCTCAACCGAGCAAAAACCTCCAACCGTAACGGCTTAGTCAGAATGTCTGCAATCTGCTCGTTGGTTCCACAGTGAACAAGCTTCACAATCCCATCTTTAGTAAGATCCCTCAAGAAATGAAACCTGACATCAATATGCTTGCTCCGACCATGAAGAACAGGGTTTTTGGATAACTTAATACCTGAACTGTTGTCACACATGATTGTAGTACTCCCTAACTGCTCCAGCCCAAACTTCTCCAAAATCCTCCTCATCCAAACACACTGACAAGCACAGTGAGCTGCTGCAACAAACTCGGCCTCTGTTGTGGATAGAGTCACCACTGTTTGCTTCTTTGATGCCCATGCTACAGCTCTACTCAAAAGGAATGCATAACCATTTGTACTCCTTATGTCGTCAATATCTCCGGCATAATCACTGTCTGTATAGACAGTTAACTCTCCAACAGCTCCCTTCTTGTAAAACACACCAAAACACAAAGTACCTTTGAGATAACGAAGCACTCTTTTTGCTGCCTGCATATGTTGATCAGTAGGATCTGCCATGTATCTGCTCAATAGACACACCACATACATCATATCTGGCCTCGTTGATGTGATGTACATCAAGCTCCCAATCAATTGTTTGTACAACGTTGGATCCACCTTGTTTCCATCTCCTTCTTTTGAGAGTCTTGTCCCTGGTACAATTGGATTTTTAACCTCATTTGCACACTGCAAATTGAACCTTTACAAGATATCTCCAGCATATTTCGTCTGATGAATGAAGATCCCATCAGCATCTTGTATCACTTCCACCCCTAAAAAATACTTCATCTTTCCCAAGTCGGTCATATCGAACTCTTCCTTCATGGATGATTTGAATTTCTCGAGCATACTCATGTCATTCCCCGTAAAGATCAAATCATCCACATAAAGACTAACAATGAGAATCTTGTTACCTTCTCTGGTTTTCACGAACAATGTGTGCTCGTATTCACACTTTTGAAATCCTTCCTTGGTGAAATATGCTTCGATTCTACTGTACCAAGCACGAGGTGCCTGCTTCAAGCCCTATAGAGCCTTTGTGAGCTTGTAAACTTTGTTCTCCTCTCCCCTTTTAATGTTTCCCTGCGGCTGCCCCACATAGACATCTTCAGATAGCTCACCGTGTAAAAATGCACTTTTTACATCCAATTGATAGACACACCATCCTTCTTGAGCTGCCAAAGCTAAGATCATGCGTATTGTGTCCCATCTTGCTACAGGAGCAAACACCTCATTGTAATCTACACCTTGTTGTTGTGAGTACCCTTTGGCGACGAGCCTGGCCTTGTATTTGTCTACTTCTCCTTTCTCGTTGAGTTTTGTTTTATAAACCCATTTCACTCCAATCTTCTTTGCTCCCTTTGGTAACACCGTAAGATACCATGTTCCATTTTTTTCTATGGATTCAAGCTCAGCCTCCATCGCTTTTACCCATTTTTCATCTCCGTTGGCTTCGTCTAACGTGACTGGATCAGACATCGAGATAAACATGACGAAGTTGGTTATATCTTCTTCTTCTTCTTCTTCAGATAATTCATCTCCAGTTGTGTAGTTCTGTAAATAAGTGGGTTGCTTTCGAATTCGTTGGGCTGGAGAAATCTGAAGAGTTTCTTCTGGTGATGCAGCTTGTGGCGAAGGAGGATTTATTTGAGAAATTACCTCCGGTACTGTATCTTGTGGCGGAGGAGGATTTTCATTCTGCTCCATATCTGATTCGCAATCCTCCCAGATCAGCTGCTCTTCGTTTATTTCTCCACTTTTCTTTTCCCAATTCCATCATTTCCCTTCTTCGAAGACAACGTCTCGACTTGTCACGACTTTCTCTGTAGTAGGATTGTATAATCTGTAGCCCTTTGATTCGCTGCTCACTCCAATTAGCACACACGTGGTACTTTTGTCGTCCAACTTTTTTCTTCTTTGATCTGGGACATGGACATGTGCCAGACAGCCAAACACCCTGAAATAATCCACTGTTGGTTTTACACCACTCCACATTTCTTCAGGTGTTTTCTCCTTTAATACAGAGGTTGGACTTCGATTTAGTACATGAACAGCCCATCTTGCTGCTTCAGGCCAGAACCGTCTAGGGACTTCTTTGTCGTTAAGAATGCATCGCACCATGTTCATGATAGTATGATTCTTGCGTTCCGCCACTCCGTTCTGCTGTGGTGTAAAGGCGGTTGTGAGCTGTCTACTTATTCCCGTCTCTTCACAAAAACGCTTAAACTCATTGGACATGAATTCTCCTCCTCTGTCCGTTCTTAGACAGACCAATGTCTCTCCAGTTTCCCTTTCCACCTGATTCTTGAATCTTGTAAACAACACAAAAGTCTCAGATTTGTTTGATAAGAAATATATCCAAACCTTTCTGCTGTAGTCATCGATAAAGGTAAGAATGTATTTCTTATCGCTGTTTGATGTTGGAGAGATTGGGCCGCAGAGGTCTGAGTGTATCAGTTGCAATCTCCGTGATGAACGCCACAAACTCTTATTTGGAATGCTTTCCCGATGTTGTTTTCCCACCAAACAGCTCACACACTTCGCAGCTTCCTCCGTTGTCTTTAGATGTGGTATCCCTTTCACCATATTCTGATATTTCAGAGTTCTCAAGCCCTTGTAATTTAAATGCCCATATATGCGATGCCAGAGCTGAAACTCATCTGTTGTGGCAGCCTGTAAGCATTTCGACGCAACATTCATCAGATTTTTGGTTGCCATGATCTTGAACAGTCTGTTTGTTGTCATCTTTGACTCCATGATCAGACCCAGCTTTGGGTGAAACAGCTTGCAGACTTTGTATTTCATCGAAACTTCACATCCTCTCTCTAGAAGTTGGCCAATACTAAACAGATTGCTCTTCAAATCAGGTACATGATACACATCAGTGATCGTGTGTGATCTTCCATTCATTTGTACATTCACGTTCCCTTTTCCTATCACTCTCAGCTGAGAGTTGTTTCCTAGCTTCACCGAGTGACGAAATTCTTCGTCGAGTGTGGAGAACCAAGACTTGTTTCCACACATGTGGTTGCTGCAACCAGAATCTAGGAACCAAACTTCTTCGCCTTTCTCATTTCCTGTGAGAGCCATCAACAACGAATCATGATCGTCTTCCGTAAAAGCCATCAATAACATGTCATCTTCGTCGCTGTCTACTTCAGCATAATTGGCTCTTCCATCCCAACTTGGACATTCATATTGAAAGTGTCCAAGTTTATGACATTTGAAACACTCTATGGTGGCCTTGTTAAAGGCTCTACCTCTGCCTCGTCCTCTTCCTTGGCCCATTCTTCCTCTGCCTCTACCATTTCGATCTTCGTAAGTGACTTTCAGAACTTGATCTTCTCCACCATAACTTGGTTTTCTCATTTTTTGCTCATGCACCAGTAACGAGCTCTGCAGAGCATCAACCGAGAGGCTGTCAATGTCATTGGACTCCTCAATTGAACACACAACGTAATTGAAGCTCTCGTTTAATGTACGCATGATTTTCTCCACGATTTTGACATCCTGCATGTCATCTCCACAGTTTCTCATGTCGTTGGCCACCACCATCACCCTTGTGAAGTATTCGGAGATGGATTCTCCGTTCTTCATCTCCAACAACTCAAAGGTTCTCCTCAACGTCTGTAGCTGAGCACGCTTCACTCTTGAATTTCCTTGGTATTTTGTTTTCATTGAATCCCACAACTGCTTTGAAGTTTCTTTCAATGTGATTGTCTTGAGAATGGATTTGTCAATCGCACTAAAGAGATAGTTCTTCGCTTTGAAATCCTTCAATCTTGCCTCGGCAAGGACCTTCTTTTGTGCTTCAGATAGCGTTTCCTCATTGGCTGGCTCACCGATTCCATCTTTCACTACTCCGAAGTATTCCTTTGACCTCAAGAGATTCTCCATGAGAAGACTCCAATGGTCATAGTCTCCGTCGAACTTCGGAATACTCGGCTGCGCAAAATTGCTTGATTCTCCCATTTCACTCATCCGTGTTTTTCACTCTCTCACTGTGTTTCCCTTCTCTCTTGATTTAGCTCTGATACCAATTTGTTGATCTCAGAGAAAACACTCAAACAGAAGCTGAATACTTCGATGGTTTATTGATATGGTTTGCTTGGCTTTAAATAGCCTAAAGGTGAAGACTTAGTCTTCTACAGAAACGTAAAATAGAAATCAACAGAAACAACTAAATACTAGGATAACTAATTGACCCCTGAATCATCGGAGCTTATTCTGCAATTGACTAAACGACCAAATCAAACCCAACAGACACTTGATCTTGTGTTGGCTGATGAGCGTGGGATTGTGATTGTGGATGACATGCGCAGTTTTTGGCATGATCACAGGAAAAACTTGCTGCAGATCGCCAAGCACGAGTATTTCAGAAAGGACGATCTTGAGTCGTATAAATCTTACTCTTCTTCTTCAGAATGTAAGAAGACGAGAGATGAGAGTGAGGAGAAAGGACCATTGGCAAGTGTTTTGAGATTCCTCAAAGAAGTTCACAAACGATACTTCTTTGACTGCTCGGAAGAAGAGTTGGATTCAATGGATGTGAGGTCGTTGCTACGAGACCCCTCCACAAGATCAAAGCGCAAAACCCCAACTGGTTGATGTTTGGAAGTAATGATTCCTTATTGTTTCTGTTTTGTGTTGTATGAGATATTGTTAGTTATTTGTGTTGTTAGATATTGTTAAATATTGTAGATGGTAAAAAAGAAGATTATAAATGAAAGGACCGCAACAACCCACTCGGGACCTGGTGCTCTGCCTTCACTAACTGGCACACGTTGCACGATGCCACCCAGTTAGCCACATCCTTCTTCATCCCGACCCAATGATAGTAGCGCTTGAGATCGCGATACATCTTGGTCGCTCCCGGATGAATCGAAAACATGCTCGAATGAGCCTCACTCAGGATCTCACGCCGCAAATCCTCATCCAAAGGTACACATACCCTTCCACTAACCAGGATAGTGCCATTTGCCGACACCTGATACTCAGAACCCTCTGCTCTCGAAGCCTTAACCAGAACCTCATCCCTTCCCTGAGCCAATCGAACTCTGCTCAAAAGATCCGCCTGGTTAGCCGCCTCTAAACCCAAAGGTTCCTGAGATACAACACATAAACGCAATGTGCTAATCTCGCTTACCAAAGACTCAATCTCGCGCTCCTGAGCCACAGCCACCCGCTTCCGACTCAACGCATCCGCAACCAGATTAGCCTTACCAGGATGGTAAGCTATCTCCAGATCATAATCAGCCACTAACTCCATCCAGCGCCGCTGCCTCAAATTCAACTCAGGCTGAGTGAAAATATACTTCAGGCTCTTATGATCTGTAAACACCTGCACCTTTCCGCCGTACAGATAAGATCTCCAAATCTTCAAGAAAGTTTCACACAGAATCTACCAAACAAGCCACAGGAACCGTCACTTAAGATTACAAAGCATCACACAAGCTTAAATGCTAACCTTTGGTCCCAACTCACCTTAAAACGACTGAAACGACCTCTAAAACGATCTTTCCAAACTCAAGATTGATCTCCCTCCAAAACCAAGCTTCTCTCAAGCTCAACCTTCTTTCGATCTCGCAAGATCAACGCTTACTAAGCTTCCTTCTCTCTTTTTCTCCTTCTCTCTCTCTCTCTGCTTCTTTCACGAACCTTCTCGACCAACCTTGGTCTTATCTTCCAACGATAACTTTTTATACTCGAAGAAGAAAGAGAAGAAGAAGAAGATAACTACGAGCAAAACCCGGCTGGTATCGATCGATACTGACCGGTATCGATCGATACTGGCCCCTTCCGGACACGGGCATTACAATAAATGTTGTAATCAACTCGGTCTGATGACTGCAGAGCAATTTGTTCCATCTCTCCAACTTTTTTTATATTAAGTAACACAAACATTGTACACTGATTTGTAATCCAAAAGAAATCAAACTTATGTAATTATTACAATGAACTCAGGAGTAGTAAACAAAACCCTTCTGTAGTTTCTCAACCACAAAACCACATACAAAACAATCCCAGCCACAAATCCTAAGGCAGCAATTGATCCTAAAGACACAATTGTGCAAACAAGCATCACAAATGCATCTCCCTTTGTATTCATATCCCTAGCAGCCATTGCAAGCTCTATACCTGCAAATAGCAGCAAAGCTCCAAGTACACTGATATATCATGGTTTTTACCCCATTTAAGCCATGATATAAGTCCTTTTTATAGAGTCTTTTACAGGTCATAGCACATTTGGAGTATTATTGGAAGTATTGGAGCTTTCTGGAGCAGTTTGGAGCAGAGGTAAAGATCGTGTTGCTGAGTACCTGTTTTCACGGCCAGTATCGATCGATACCCCCTGGTATCGATCGATACCCATCGCAGCAAAACACGGATCGCGAGTTTTCCAAAACTTGAAGAATTGCAAAAGTGCCCAGAAATCTTTAATAATTACAAGAAGACCCCAAGTCGTGATTTAGGTTATAAATAGGAGTTTTCAGCCATCTGTTTAGGCTATGCCTTTTTAAAGCTTATGTTTACTCTGGTTTTAAGAGAAGTCTGAATCTCCCTTCGTCCGAGATCAGATCTCTAACCCTTGTTTTTTATTCTATTGATGATTTATTCAAACATGTCTTTTGATTCAATTGCCATGTCTGAGTAGATCCACTTAGGTTTAGGGTTTTCTCATAAAGGATTTCTCTGAATGCTAGGTTAATTATCTGTTTAGGATTCACCATCTGAATTATAGTTCTTCGCTTAGGTTGTGTTCATAGCTAATTCTAGATTGACGAATCTGGAACTTAGATCTTAGGATAATTGATTAGGTACGACAGTGCGATTAATTACCTGATAGAACCTAGGTGAGCAAATTAATTACTCGCAAAGAAATTTTGTTTAATTGATTTGTGAACATATCAAACCTGTTATTAAAGCTGAATTAGACTTTAGGATTCGCAAAGAAATTTGGAATTCCTAGGATTTAGATTTAGATAATCTTCGCAACGACAGTTTGTCGATTATACTTTAGTGATTTGAGTTCTAGAACTGCGCTAAATCTGAATCCTGTTAGTTAGTTTACCTGCATTCAATGATTTCCTGAGAAAAACCCTGGGCCTTTATTTTCCTGATTGAATACACATCGTTTACTATTTTTTGTTTTCTGCTTAAACCTGAATTGCTTAGCTTACCTTGATTTTACAATTTATTGAGTGATTTCTGTGGATCCTTGTGTTCGACCCCTAGCTAGACTACAACTACTGCTTTAGTACTGTTAGGGTATTAAATTGAGCATATCAATTTTGGCGCCGTTGCCGGGGATCCAATTTCACCATTCGATTGTAGCTGTCGAGTTTCGACTAAGCCCGTCAGTATCGATCGATACTCCCTAGTATCGGTCGATACCGAGGCGATTTTTCTTGTTGATATCGATCGATACCATCAGTATCGGTCGATACTCATCGTGACTTTGGATACTAACGTTCTTGATCTTAGTGTTTCAGGTACATGCTTGTTCGTGAAACCAGAAGAAACAAGAGCAATCAGCTAGCCAATCTTTCGTTAGAGGAGCTAGCACGTTTAGAACGCACAAACAGAAAGACAAAGCAGACATCAAGGATGAACAACCCTGTGGTTTTGAGATTTGATGAAGCTTGTGTCTTGAGAGACCAACAGGGTCATGTGTGCAATGAAGGAGGGCAGCGACTTGACGAGGCTGGAAACGTCGTTACCCCTGCTGCTGTAATTGAGATTGTCGCGCCAGCTGGGCGCGACAACGCTGGGAATGCTGCAGGTGATCGAGCTAGGACACTTGGCGAGCATAACAGGCCTGATCAGTTCTATGCCAATCGAGCTGCGATTCGCATACCGACTTTTCAGAGGAATGACTTCGAGCTGAAGCCATCATACTACGCTCTCGTAAGTCAGAATCCATTCCATGGTCTACCTCATGAGCATCCCATGGATCACATCGAAAGGTTCGAGGACTTGGTCACTAGCATGAAATACAATGGAGTGCCCAACGAGTTCCTGTTCTGCAATTATGGGATGCTGCTTATTGGCTGAAGCAGCTAGCTCCTGATTCACTTACTACATGGGATGAGACAAAGAACGCATTTCTGGTTAACTTTTATGATGATGCAAGATCAGAGGAGCTCAGAAACAAGATCTCTCAGTTTGCTCAGGGTCCGACAGAAGCATACAAGGCTTCATGGGTTCGTTTCAAGTCCTATCAGAGAGACTGTCCGCACCATGGGTTCACTCAGGTGTAGCTGCTGGGCACTTTCTACAGAGGGGTTGATTGGAGATACCAGATGGCAATGGACTCTGCAAGCAATGGGAATTTCTTCACAAGGTATCCGGATGATGCAGTTGTGCTGATAGAGAACTTGGCATCTAGTAATAGCACCAAGAATGCTGATTTCGAAAGGAAGAAGCAAGCTGGAGGAACAGATGGATCGCAGATTGCTGACATGCAGGCCAAACTGAATTTCCTGGTCGGGAAGCAGAAGAAATCTGTACACTTTGCTGATGAAGTTGTTAATGTGGAAGAAGAAGAGGATGTTAACTACGTTGGTGGTTCTGGTTTTCAGGGTCAGCGATTTGGTTACAACAACAATCGCAATTATGGGAACTCTTCGTACCAGCCCATCCCTCCCAAGCCCGCAGATAACGAGATGAAAACCATGATGGAACAGATTCTTCTGGGACAACAGAAGTTACAGGTGGATTTCAATGGAAAGTTTGATTCGCTGTACATGGATCTAAATGGGAAGATCGAGGCCATAAACCTTTCCCATAAGAAGCTGGAAACCCAAGTGGCTCAGACAGCAGCATCTATAAAGAGGCAGGAAGGTTTTCTTCCAGGAAAGACAGAAAATCCGAGAGCGCACATCAATGCCATCATCTCAAGTGCAGGAAATCTCGATGACGAGCCTGAAATCGCCAGAGCATCGATCGATACCCCCCAGTATCGATCGATGCCGGTTACAATTCTGAAACGGGATACATCCAAACCCCGTGTATCGATCGATATCCCACTTGCATCGGTCGATACTAGGGCGATTTCAGAGGAACAAGCTGAGACTTCGACTGTGGCACCTAGGGTAGTTGCAGAACGAGTATATACACCCAAGGCACCTTTTCCTATCCTTCGCCAGCTGACAAGGAAGGAATGGGAAGGTGCAAGATGCAAAGCCATGCTTGATAAGTTGGTCGTGGAGCTCTCTTTTGTTGATACTATCAAGACGTGTCCAGCTTTCAAGAGATATGTGAAGAAGGTAGTCTCTAGCAACGTGAGCATCGAGGAGGGTGTCATGTTGATAAAAGCTGAGTGCAGTACGATGCTGCTCACCCAAACTCTTGATAAATTCTTTTCTGAGGAAGATGAATCTGCCATGAACGATTCAAAATCGAAAGCATCGATCGATACCAAACCTGGTATCGATCGATACCCCTCGCAGAAAGAGCCAGAAACGGAGAAGACGCGTGAAGTTATCGGAGAAAGAGTTTCCAAGTCACTACAGCCGCGGCAATTGACACAGAGGAAAGACCCAGGGAAATTCACAGTACCATGCTCTATCTCTGGAGTCAAGTTCAAAGAATCTTTCGTTGATTCAGGGTCTAGTGTCAATGTGATGTCGAGGGAAGTTGCTGAACGTCTGAAGGCTGATATAAGACCCCCTACCTTGCTTCTCACGTTCGCAAACTCCTCCACTTCATCTCCATACGGTACCATCCATGCTCTGCCTATTCAGTTAGGAAATTGTCTGGTGCCCACTGATTTTCAGGTTATGGAGATGAACAAAGGATCTGAGATTTCTCTGCTCCTGGGACGACCGTTCATGGCTACTGCTGGTGCGATCATCGACATGCCTAATAAGAGACTTTCTTTCTCTTACATTGACGGAGATGTCTACTATGAAGCCATTCCCCCTAGAAGTGCTTCCACACATGTCTCTAGCATCAAGGTTACCACAGGAGAGTCGCTGGCAATTGTA
>PKML01043580.1:388787-403458 GCA_002933935.1 Eutrema yunnanense | reverse complement strand
TTGGTTTATCTCATCAAATCTAGCATTGAGAACCAACCTAAGTGAAGGACCTAACAAAGATCAACCTAAATCATCATCATATAATCATCAAGACAATTGACTAACGATGCCTAACACACAATCAATGCTAATCCTTAGGTTAAGATCACTAATTATGACTAATCCTCTCTCAAGGCACTAATCACTTTGCTAATCACTTAATCAAGATCAAACTCTCATTTGTGATAAAATGATTAGCAAGCATTTAGATCAACATTCAAATCAACCAATAAACACCTTAAGCAACTACTTTCATAGGTTAAGAATGTTTTTTATCTCTTACTAAGCTCCTAGGGGAATATCATCAAACACTTGGTGTGCATGATTTTCCCTATGATCTAGATTGACTCTCTCAAGCCCAATCTAGCACTAGGATCACTTAGAAAGAAAGGAAAGCAAGGATTAAGAACATAAGCATCAAGAATCAATCATCAAATCATCTAAATCAAGCTAAATCTAAGATCCAACAAAAAGGGGCCTAAGGCCTAAATATGAAGAACAAGATAGAACACAAGGGAAAAAGAGACATAAAGATAAAGAACAAAGATTAAATAAACATAATATATAGATAGGTTGAAGAATCCTTCACTAGAGTGGCATGAATGATGTAGATCCATCCAAAATCATCTTAGAAAGAGTTTGGGATAAAACCCAACTGATGTGGACATCGATTCAAAGGACATCCCAAGCATCATGCCGACGGTCCAAGAGGGAGCTATGACGCGTTCTAGGATCAAACAACTAAGGAATAGATACAAGAAGGCCTTACACACCTATATCAACTCCCTAGAACCCACGGATCCATTGCTGCCTGACCTAAATGTCATATCCAGACATAACAACCTATTAGAGCCAGTTTTAGCCGAGAGAAACAATATAGCCGAGGAAAAACTGATCGCATCAGTTTTAGCCGAGACAGGAGACTTAGCCAAGGGAAATCAGGCCATATCAGTTTTAGCCGAGAGAGAGGTTACCAAATCAGTTTTAGCCGATAGAAATCCCATCGCATCAGTTTTAGCCGAGAGAGACTTAGGCGAGACAGTTTTAGCCGAGACGAATCCCATTAGCTTAGAAAACCTCCAGAACGATGGTCTCGCCAAGGCAGGTAAATTTCATCGACTAAACACATATTCTAAGACTAATAGTCCAGTTGGATTGGTGAGAAATAGTTCAGGAACCAAGTCCCTTCACACCCAACTCAACTTAGCCGAGAGGAGCCAAATGGAGCAAGAAGAGGAGATTTCAGCTGAGGGAGAGCAAGAACTCGACGATCAAGACTCACCTCACTCAGAAAGCACCAAAGGAAGCCCCTACAACATAGATCAAGATAAAGACGCACTTTCACCAGGACCATCTTCAAGAAGCATGCAAGCGGCTCCTTGGGCGTCTACTCATCAATGTAAGCTTTTCAATTATTCTATTGTGCTTGCAGGTGGTTCCAACATGATCAACGACTAAAGACTTCATCATCTCGTCGTCCTTAGTCCTTTTTAAGAGTCGCTCATAAAACTTTCCTATTATGGATTAAATGAAACGATGAGCTTTGTTTTGTTTTAGTTTACGGTTTTCTTGTTTTGTTTTAGAACTGCGTGTTGTTTTTCTTTCAAAGTCCTGTTGTTTTGAGTCTTTGCTTTCTTTGAGTCGAACCCTAGTAGGTTCAAGCCGACGAACCCCTTTATAAGGTTCCTTTGCGGCATTGTAGTCACTACCTTTTTACCTATCAATAAAATAACGCAGTTCATCTTCAAGTCTTGTCTTGAGTGTTCAATCTTGTTCTTCGTCTTGTTTGTGAGATTCAAGCAAGCCTAGAGCCTTCACCGTATCAGAGACTCATCTAACCTCTGTGTCGTGAGTTCAATCCATCAACACTTCACCTCATAATCCCACACGAGAGGGCGACCGCCTACGTGTCAGATTGCTTCCACCTTCAATCATCAAAGGAGCCAAGGAGAGGGCGACCGCCTGCCTTGCTCACCGCATCTATCACCTTGACGTGAGAGCCACCACCGGTTCTTACATCATCTTTGGTATCAGAGCCAAAGGTTCTGCCTTTGGTTATCTTACCCTTATCTTTTTACTTCGTTTCATCGTTGCATTCGCTTAAGTTGTTAGTTTAGTTAGCATAAGAAAAACAAAAAAAAAATATTGCACCTAGGGTTTGATAGTTCGTAGTAGTTCTGTTTTGATTAAGAAAAGCAAAAAAAAATATTAGATAGTTTCGTATTAGTTGTTTAAGCAAGACGCAAGTCAAACAAAAAAAGGAAAAGGAAATTTAGCTAATCGTTTGTCTAGGGCTTTTGTTAATTTGCCTTTTAGTTTTGTGAGCTTGCGATTTGCCTAGGAAATAATTGTTAAGTCTCTAGTAATTCTACTAGACCTTTAACATTTGTTTCAAATCGATTCTAGGATTTTTCCTTTTCATCACACTCGTTGCTTTTGACGGTTTGTTATTTTTGTAAGTTACAAGAACTCAACAGGCTATAAGGCATGGGAGAAGAGGCAAATCACAACGTGCAGATGCAAGACATCATGGCTACACTCACTGCCATGAGAGAGGACATGAGAGACGCAAGAGAGCGTCTAGCCAGGCTTGAACAACCTAGAGCAGCCGGAGGAAATTTGCCGCAGCATGCAAGAAGGAATGCACCTCCTAACAACAACAACAACCACCACAACGGCAACAACAATGATGAGTCCGAGGAGTATGATTCTGATTACGAGCCAGAGATGGAGGAGAACCCACCTCCTGACCCTATAAGAAGGAGAAATCCGAGGAGACAAGACCCATTACAAGGCAACCGGCCTAGAGGTGAGCGTAGAGAAGGGAATAATGATATGAAACTAACTCCACCTACATTTGCAGGGAAATCAAACCCCCGGAGGTCTATCTTGATTGGGAGAAGCGCTTGGAGTATATCTTTGAGTGCTATGGCTATGGAGAAGCCAAGAAAGTGGCTTTAGCCGCGGCTCAACTCACTGAAAATGCACTAGCTTGGTGGGATAGGACCGTAGCTGAGAGGAGACGCCAAGTCTTTGGACCTATTCAAACTTGGCATGACATGAAATACCTTTTAAGGTTAAGGTATGTGCCTGAACACTATCATAGAGACTTGCAAAAGCGATTTCGTAAGTTGGCACAGGGAACAAGGAGTGTGGAGGAGTACTTTGAGGAGTTTGAGAAGCTGATGCACACCTTGGAACTAGAAGAATCCGAAGAAGCCTTAATGGCACAATTCATTGACGGCTTGCAAGAACGCATAGCCAGAAAAGTGGAGAGGACCAAATACAGTGGTATTCATGAGCTACTACACCTAGCTGTGCAAGTGGAACAACAAATCAAGAGAAAGACGTCCCTATCTAATAGGAGCAGAAACAATCAGCCTTGGCAAGCAAGTGGCAGCAAGCCCGTCGACAAGGGCAAGGCTATTGAGATCGATTCACGGTTCAAGAGCAAAGCTAATGAGTTCCCAAAGACAACAAGACCAGAGCAAGGTAAGTTCTCTAATACTGGTCAAGCTAGAGCTCGTGACATTACTTGTTTCAAGTGTCAGGGCCGAGGGCATTATGCAAGAGATTGCCCAAATCAGAGAGTGATGATCATCACTTCCAATGGAGGATACGAGTCACATGATGAAGGGGAAGAGGAACTAGATGAAGAGCAGGAAGATGTGGAGTTCCCTGATACCGGTGACTACTTGTTGGTGACAAGAAGAGTCTTAAGCGTGCAAATACAACCCGAAGAGAAAGTCCAACGCGAAAACTTGTTTCACACTCGATGCACCATCATGAATAAGGTATGTAATCTTGTTATAGATGGGGGATCTTGTACTAACGTGGCTAGCAAGTTTATGGTGGACAGATTAGGTCTTGAAAAGGCTGAGCATCCGAGACCATACAAACTACCATGGCTCAATGATGCAACGGAGCTCAAAGTGACCGAGCAAGTAACTGTCCCATTTAGCGTGGGAAGGTATCAAGACCAAGTTCTCTGTGATGTGGTGCCCATGCAAGCCGGCCATCTACTACTTGGCAGGCCTTGGCAATTTGACAAAGCCACTATGCACAATGGGAGGACCAACTACTATAGCTTCACTCATTCGGACCGAAAGTTCAATTTAGCACCTCTAAGCCCCACGGAGGTTCAAGAACTTCAAAGCATGATGAACAAAGAGAATAAGTCCTCTAAATCTTCTTTATACATTACTACTGGTGGGTTAAACCGAGTCATGAGTGCCAATGGCACTATATTACTAATGATCTATAAAGAATGTCTAAGCGCAGGATCTATGGAGGTGGAGCTTCCCCCTAAAATCAGTGCCGTGCTAGATAGATTCAAGGACATCTTCCCTGAGGAGATCCCTCCTGGCTTGCCCCCACTAAGAGGCATAGAGCACCAGATTGATCTAGTCCCGGGTTCCCCATTGCCAAACAAAGCGGCATACCGAATGAATCCGCAAGAAACTAAGGAATTGGAGAAACAAGTGCAAGAACTCATGGATAAAGGTTATATCCGAGAGTCTCTTAGCCCTTGTGCTGTGCCAGTCCTACTAGTGCCAAAGAAAGATGGGAGTTGGAGGATGTGTGTGGATTGCCGAGCAATCAACAATATAACCATCAAATACCGACACCCCATTCCACGTCTAGACGACATGCTAGATGAGTTAAGTGGAGCTACTGTCTTCTCTAAGATAGACCTAAAGAGTGGATACCACCAAGTACGCATGAGAGAAGGGGATGAGTGGAAGACAGCTTTCAAAACAAAGCAAGGCCTTTACGAGTGGCTAGTGATGCCATTTGGCCTCACCAACGCGCCTAGCACCTTCATGAGACTTATGAACCAGGTTTTGAGGTCCTATATTAGTAAATTTGTAGTTGTCCACTTTGACGACATACTGATTTACAGTAAGGATCACTTTGAACACTTATCTCATCTTGAACTTGTTTTAAAGACGCTTCGGAAGGAAGGCTTATTTGCTAACCTAAAGAAGTGTGTATTTTGTACTGATAAGCTTGTCTTCTTAGGCTTTGTAGTTGATGAGGAAAAGATCAAAGCTATCCGAGAATGGCCTACACCAACAAGCATTGGACATGTTAGGAGTTTTCATGGCTTGGCGAGTTTCTATAGGCGGTTTGTGAGGGATTTCAGCACCATAGCTGCACCTCTCACAGCTGTGATCAAGAAGAACATTCCATTTGCATGGGGAACAGCTCAAGAGATGGCTTTCAACAATCTCAAGGACCGATTGACCCAAGCACCGGTTTTTGCACTCCCGGACTTTGATGAGATGTTTGAAGTGGAGTGTGATGCATCAGGGCTAGGGATTGGAGCTGTGCTTCATCAAAGGAAGAGACCCGTAGCCTTCTTCAGTGAGAAACTGAGTGGAGCTACACTCAACTACCCTACCTATGACAAGGAGCTCTATGCGCTGGTTAGGGCATTAGAAACATGGCAGCACTACTTGCTGTCCAAGGAGTTCATTATACATACTGATCACGAGACTTTGAAGCACTTACGAGGCCAGACTTCACTCAAAAGGAGGCATGCTAAGTGGTTAGAGTTCGTAGAAACTTTTCCTTACGTCATCAAGTACAAGAAGGGCAAGGAGAATGTGGTGGCCGACGCACTGTCTAGGAGGTTTGCACTCATTGCCACCATGGAGGCCAAGATTCTTGGATTTGAGCATATCAAGGAACAATATAAGGATGATCCGGAGCTTGGAAAAAACTACCTAGAGTGTTGCAAAGGACCTCACGGTTTGTTTTTCTTACAAGATGGTTTTCTCTTTCGAGATAAACGTTTATGTATTCCACAGGGATCCATGAGAGAGCTAGTGCTTAGTGAAGCACATGGAGGAGGCTTAATGGGTCATTTCGGAGTAGACAAGACTCTAGCCGTGGTGATGGATCATTTCTACTGGCCTCACCTAAAAGGAGATGTGGAGCGGTTCTGTGCTAGATGTGTCCAATGCCACAAAGCAAAATCCAGGTCACATCCATACGGTCTTTACATGCCTTTGCCTATACCTAACGCCACTTGGGTAGATATCTCGATTGATTTTGTCTTAGGTTTGCCAAAGATCAGGCACAAAGACTCCATATTTGTAGTAGTGGACCGGTTCTCCAAGATGGCCCACTTCATCCCGTGTGAAAAGACAAATGATGCAACTCAAATTGCTAATTTGTTCTTTAAGGAAGTAGTGCGCTTACATGGAGTCCCAAGGACTATCATCTCTGACCGTGACACGAAGTTCTTGAGTCACTTTTGGAGAACATTGTGGAGAAAGCAAGGAACAAAGCTTTTGTTCTCTACAACTTGCCATCCACAAACAGATGGCCAAACTGAGGTAGTGAATAGAACTCTTGGCACTCTGCTTAGAGCAGCCCTTGGTAAAAATATGAAAACTTGGTTAGATTGCATTCCATTTGTTGAATTTGCTTATAACCGCGCAAGGCATTCAGCTACTAAGCTGTCTCCTTTCGAGGTTGTTTATGGCACTAACCCTTTGTCTCCAGTTGATTTAAGGCCTATAGCACAAGTAGACCAGGTTAATCTAGATGGCTTAAGGCGAGGAGAACTCTTCAAAAAGCTTTTTGAGACGGCAAAGACGAATCTTGAGAAGAAAACAGAGAGTTACAAGAAAGCAGCGGACAAGGGCAAGAAAGAGATAATTTTTGAGCCGGGAGATTGGGTGTGGCTTCATATGAGACAAGAAAGATTCCCAAACAAACGTGCCTCCAAGCTCTCACCTAGAGGCGACGGCCCATTCAAGATTTTAAGCAAAATCAATGATAATGCTTATCGTCTTGACCTGCCAGGTGAGTATAACATCTCTCACACTTTCAACGTTGCTGATTTATCTTACTTTGACGCAGGAGATCAAGTTTTGAGGTAAAAACCTTCTGAAGAAGGAGGGAATGATGTGGACATCGATTCAAAGGACATCCCAAGCATCATGCCGACGGTCCAAGAGGGAGCTATGACGCGTTCTAGGATCAAACAACTAAGGAATAGATACAAGAAGGCCTTACACACCTATATCAACTCCCTAGAACCCACGGATCCATTGCTGCCTGACCTAAATGTCATATCCAGACATAACAACCTATTAGAGCTAGTTTTAGCCGAGAGAAACAATATAGCCGAGGAAAAACTGATCGCATCAGTTTTAGCCGAGACAGGAGACTTAGCCGAGGGAAATCAGGCCATATCAGTTTTAGCCGAGAGAGAGGTTACCAAATCAGTTTTAGCCAATAGAAATCCCATCGCATCAGTTTTAGCCGAGAGAGACTTAGGCGAGACGGCGAGACAGTTTTAGCCGAGACGAATCCCATTAGCTTAGAAAACCTCCAGAACGATGGTCTCGCCAAGGAAGGTAAATTTCATCGACTAAACACATATTCTAAGACTAATAGTCCAGTTGGATTGGTGAGAAATAGTTCAGGAACCAAGTCCCTTCACAACCAACTCAACTTAGCCGAGAGGAGCCAAA
This sequence comes from Eutrema yunnanense, assembly GCA_002933935.1. NCBI lineage: Eukaryota > Viridiplantae > Streptophyta > Magnoliopsida > Brassicales > Brassicaceae > Eutrema > Eutrema yunnanense. Next base: position 395,929 of record PKML01043580.1, on the reverse strand, counting down.
TGGAGCAAGAAGAGGAGATTTCAGCTGAGGGAGAGCAAGAACTCGACGATCAAGACTCACCTCACTCAGAAAGCACCAAAGGAAGCCCCTACAACATAGATCAAGATAAAGACGTACTTTCACCAGGACCATCTTCAAGAAGCATGCAAGCGGCTCCTTGGGCGTCTACTCATCAATGTAAGCTTTTCAATTATTCTATTGTGCTTGCAGGTGGTTCCAACATGATCAACGACTAAAGACTTCATCATCTCGTCGTCCTTAGTCATTTTTAAGAGCCGCTCATAAAACTTTCCTATTATGGATTAAATGAAACGATGAGCTTTGTTTTGTTTTAGTTTACGGTTTTCTTGTTTTGTTTTGGAACTGCGTGTTGTTTTTCTTTCAAAGTCCTGTTGTTTTGAGTCTTTGCTTTCTTTTGAGTCGAACCCTAGTAGGTTCAAGCCGACGAACCCCTTTATAAGGTTCCTTTGCGGCATTGTAGTCACTACCTTTTTACCTATCAATAAAATAACGCAGTTCATCTTCAAGTCTTGTCTTGAGTGTTCAATCTTGTTCTTCGTCTTGTTTGTGAGATTCAAGCAAGCCTAGAGCCTTCACCGTATCAGAGACTCATCTAACCTCTGTGTCGTGAGTTCAATCCATCAACACTTCACCTCATAATCCCACACGAGAGGGCGACCGCCTACGTGTCAGATTGCTTCCACCTTCAATCATCAAAGGAGCCAAGGAGAGGGCGACCGCCTGCCTTGCTCACTGCATCTATCACCTTGACGTGAGAGCCACCACCGGTTCTTACATCACCAACTCTAGAGAAAATGAAACTTAACATGAAAATTAGGTTTTTAGGGGTTTTATAGAGAAATGGGGCGGACCGGGTCGACCCGGGACAAACCGGGTACCGACCCGGTCGAAATGGGTCAAATCTGGTCTTGTGTAGAACCTTCGCTAAAACCGTGATATCTCCTTGGATACATGTCCGAATGGCCTTAAATCACCTTCTGTGGACAGCTAATACACATGGATACAACTTTTGTGAAGGCCACCGATGCTAAATCCGATTGTAGACCATCCGTCCAGCCAGGTCTTTCAGGCATGTCGGGTGGCTTCGTCCAGACAGACATATTCTCAGTAAAGTGGCCATATCTAACGAACCACGTATCCGAATGATCCGAAACCACCTCCTGTAGTCCGCTAACACATTTGGCTACAACTTTCATGAAGACTTCAGATTAAACTGGGCACGGTAATGTCTTCATTTGGCCTGATCTTTGAGTCACTTTGGCTGGTGCCGTATCTTGGATGTCCTAACCGCCCAAAACCGACCTTGCTCCTTCGGGTCGGTCGGTTTTTCTTATTTGGGTCGGTCGGATTCTCGGGAAATCTCTGTCCCAGGACCGGCTAAAACCGACCTTGCCGATGGGGGTCGGTCGGAAACTTCTCGGGGGAACTTTTAGCTTCTCGGCCAGACGGACACGCTTTGGTAAAACTGCAATAACTCCCGAACCATATGTTTGATTGTTTTGAATCCAACTCCTGTGTAAAGCTGATTCACTTCTCTACAGGTTTCATGAAGACCACTTGAGTTTATTCGGATCATAGCGCCTTCGTCCAGCCATGTCTTTGAGACCCATCGGATGAGCTTTGCACTCGACTTAGGTCCCAATCTCCAAACTTGTCCAATTGCCTCCAATCACCTAGAAAATGCTCCAAAACATGCAAGAATGTACAAGACCTTATGCAAAATATCCAAATCCTTAATTTAAGACCTAAATGCAAGACAAGACCATGATTATGCATGAAATCTACACAAAACTACACATGAAATGCATGATAAAACAATGCAATATATGAGTATATCAATTCCCCCAAACTTAAACCTTTGCTTGTCCTCAAGCAAACAAGAATAAAGAAAGGGAGAAGACTAAATATGGGAGCTCAAATCCAAAAGTGCCATAAAAAGAATTCAACTCAATGTCCAAGTTACTAGCTCTAAGATGCGATCAAACAAGTCTACTCAAAAAGAGCTAGCCATATCCTTCCCTATACGAATCAAATTCAAGCCTCAACCTACACAAGTATTCATGTCATCCAATCCTTTAACATTCATTAATCGTTTCAAGTGAATCATGCTTATGCAAGGCAAGTGAATCCATTTGGCTAGGGTGAAGGTCTTGAGATAAATATGATCTCAAATNGCTACTTGGACTAGCAAAAGAGTGGTGGAAAGGATAAGAGAGCCCAAGTATGTATATGGTAACCATGAATTCACTATGCAATGCACAAGCATGATAATTTCAATGTCAAAATTATGGTTTTCACTTAGGTAGGATTGGAATCAAATCAAAACTTGCTTTAGCTAAGACCCTAGTAATGAAACGCAAGATCGAGATATGGTTCATCATTGATTTCAACACGAGATCAAAAGCATCAAACAACAAGCAACGAGGGCATTGAATCAAGCTCTAAAAATGATACTTTACAAAGATAATCTATCATTGCTCCTAATGCTCATGCAAAGCTACCTAATATGATATGCATCTAGACTCAATCCTAGATATGAAATGCAAACAATTTCTAAAATTTTCAAAATTATTGAAAATGCATAAGACTCAAGATGCAAAAGGCAAAATAAGATCACAAAACACATAATTAGACACCGGTCCCTCCCCCAAACTTAGATCACAATGTCTCGGTGTGAAAAAAGTTCAAGAGAGAGACCAAAAACAAAAGATGAAATGCAAAGACTCAAAAAGAAAAGAGATACTTACAAAGGAGGAGTGAGATTAGCGGAATGGAGATGGTGAAGAGAGGAGTGTGACACGTTGTTGCTCAAGCCCTCATTCCATCACATACCACGACCTTTGACACAAGAGACCCTTATTGATTGCTTGTTTTGTGTCTCAAGCTCGACAATGGATAGGCTTGGGGAGGTCCCCAAGGGCGCGTTTAACGTCACTAGCTTGACGGTTGCTTCCTCATTGTCACTCCCTTCATGAAAATCACAAGAAAAGTGAAAAGATTAGCAACAAAAGAAAATAAAAAGCTCTAGTCTCAAGAAGAATCAAAATCCTAATGATCAATGCTAAACCTCCCGGCAACGGCGCCAATTGATAGATAGACTTTTTATGTCTTAATCAATACCTCAAGTACACTCATATCATTGTAGTATTTGAGGATCGAACCGAAGAGGTTAAGATCAATACACTAGGAATGCATGAAACTTCCTAAGCTATAGCAATGTTTTTGGATTTTTATGTTTTTTAAACTAAGGAAACAAATGCAAGAAAAAAAACAAAGATATAAGTGTTGGATCATGGAATGAACTATCAAGAAGATGATTAATGAGCAAACAATGATGTCTAAGATTGCATTGAACACTATCCTAGAACATGGGATTCATAATTTTGACTAATCCACCGTCGTACCACTAATCACTTTGTTAATCACCAAATCAAGAACAACCCGTCGTTTGTGATAGGGTGATTAACAAGCATTGACCTCCAATCCCACTTAGTTCACTAATCACCCTAGACATCAACTATCGTTGGCTAGGCACGAAAAGCTCACAAAAGATTCGTTTCAAGCAATTCATTTAAACTCCGGCTAGGAGTGAAATGCCTAAGTTCAAGACTCGAATGAATAAATCTAATCTAGCACTAACACCGTTTACTCGAATCTCTCCCTAATGCATGGGATGAGACCAAAAATCCTAGGGTGTAGCTCTAGATTGGTTTGTCACGCCAACTAGAACTACCTAATCTAGGTGTAGTTCTAGATTTTGGTTTATCTCATCAAATCAAGCATTGAGAACCAACGTAAGTGAAAGACCTAACAAAGATCAACCTAAATCATCATCATATAATCATCAAGACAATTGACTAACGATGCCTAACACACAATCAATGCTAATCCTTAGGTTAAGATCACTAATTATGACTAATCCTCTCTCAAGGCACTAATCACTTTGCTAATCACTTAATCAAGATCAAACTCTCATTTGTGATAAAATGATTAGCAAGCATTTAGATCAACATTCAAATCAACCAATAAACACCTTAAGCAACTACTTTCATAGGTTAAGAATGTTTATCTCTTACTAAGCTCCTAGGGGAATATCATCAAACACTTGGTGTGCATGATTTTCCCTATGATCTATATTGACTCTCTCAAGCCCAATCTAGCACTAGGATCACTTAGAAAGAAAGGAAAGCAAGGATTAAGAACATAAGCATCAAGAATCAATCATCAAATCATCTAAATCAAGCTAAATCTAAGATCCAACAAAAAGGGGCCTAAGGCCTAAATATGAAGAACAAGATAGAACACAAGGGAAAAAGAGACATAAAGATAAAGAACAAAGATTAAATAAACATAATATATAGATAGGTTGAAGAATCCTTCACTAGAGTGGCATGAATGATGTAGATCCATCCAAAATCATCTTAGAAAGAGTTTGGGATAAAACCCAACTCTAGAGAAAATGAAACTTAACATGAAAATTAGGTTTTTAGGGGTTTTATAGAGAAATGGGGCGGACCGGGTCGACCCGGGACAAACCGGGTACCGACCCGGTCGAAATGGGTCAAATCTGGTCTTGTGTAGAACCTTCGCTAAAACCGTGATATCTCCTGGGATACATGTCCGAATGGCCTTAAACAACCTCCTGTGGACAGCTAATACACATGGATACAACTTTTGTGAAGGTCACCGAAGCTAAATCCGATTGGAGACCATCCGTCCAGCCAGGTCTTTCAGGCATGTCGGGTGGCCTCGTTCAGACAGACATACTCTCAGTAAAGTGGCCATATCTAACGAACCACATATCCGAATGATCCGAAACCACCTCCTGTAGTCCGCTAACACATTTGGGTACAACTTTCATGAAAACTTCAGATTAAACTGGGCACGGGGAAGTCTTCATTTGGCCTGATCTTTGAGTCACTTTGGCTGGTGCCGTATCTTGGATGTCCTAACCGCCCAAAACCGACCTTGCTCCTTCGGGTCGGTCGGTTTTTCTTATTTGGGTCGGTCGGATTCTCGGAAAATCTCTGTCCCAGGACCGGCTAAAACCGACCTTGCCGATGGGGGTCGGTCGGAAACTTCTCGGGGGAACTTTTAGCTTCTCGGCCAGACGGACACGCTTTGGTAAAACTGCAATAACTCCCGAACCATATGTCCGATTGTTTTGAATCCAACTCCTGTGTAAAGCTGATTCACTCCTCTACAGGTTTCATGAAGACCACATGAGTTTATTCGTATCAGAGCGCCTTCGTCCAGCCATTTCTTTGAGACCCATCGGATGAGCTTTGCACTCGACTTAGGTCCCAATCTCCAAACTTGTCCAATTGCCTCCAATCACCTAGAAAATGCTCCAAAACATGCAAGAATGTACAAGACCTTATGCAAAATATCCAAATCCTTAATTTAAGACCTAAATGCAAGACAAGACCATGATTATGCATGAAATCTACACAAAACTACACATGAAATGCATGATATATGAGTATATCACGATACTCAGGTGATTTTGACGTCTCAGCTACACGGATCTTCTGCTTCGCTCCAGAATGTTCCAGAAAGCTCTAATATCTCCAATTAAGCTCCAAACGTGCTAAGACCTGTAAAAGACTCTAAAATACTACAAAACACTAGAAAAGACTCTATAAAAGGACTTATATCATGGCCTAAACAGGGTAAAACCCATGATATATCAACTCCCCCAGACTTAGCCTTTTGCTTGCCCTCAAGCAAATAGAAGACTAAACCAGAGAAAGAGGTTTGAAAACGCGGAGTCTCACCTGTTCATGAACCATCTAAATGACCCTCTTTCCAAGTACCCATGTAACGCCCGCGTTCCGGAGGAATTAATTATTGGGGAAAAATAATTAATTCGGGTTGCGCTGGGGCTAGTATCGATCGATACTAGGGGCATCGATCGATACCAGCCGGGGTTTTCTCCTTATAAGTCTTCTTCCTCTTCTCTTCTTTCGCGTGGAAACCATTTTCTTTGAGAGAGAAAAGTCTTGGTCGAGAGAGAGAGAGAGAGAGAGAGAGAGAGAGAGAGAAGGAGAGCGTGAGAGAGAGTGAAGCTTGGTGAAGCTTGGATCTTGCGAGATCGAGAGAGATTCGAGCTTGGGAGAAGCTTGAAGAAGAGATCGGTAGAGTTTGGTCGTGGTGAGCTAAGAGAAGCGAGAGAGGTCTTCTAGAGCTCGATCCAGCCGATTCAAGGTGAGTTGGGACCAAAGGTTAGCAATTAAGCTTGTGTGATGCTTGTTTAACACTACAAGAAAACACAGTTTTTGCGACTACCAAAATAGTCCCAAAATAGTCGCAAATGACTAATTTGCGACTATTTTGGGACTAAAAAAAGTAGTCGCAAATATTTGGTCGCTAAATAGAATAGTCACAAAACAGTCGCTCTTTTTGCGACTAATATGTGACACATATTATCAGTCATAATTTAGAGACTAATTTGCTACTAATTGTAAAAAAATTAAATAAAAAAAAAACAAAAAAAAAATTTCCAGAAAAATTATTTTAATTTATCAAATTAATTAATTAATTACAAAATTAAAATTAAAAAAAAAACAAAAAAACAAAAAAAAAACAGATCGCGATCTGCTTCCCTCCGGCGAGAAACTCGATCTGCTTCCCTCCGGCGAGAAGCTCCTCTCTCCGGCAAGCTCCTCCTCTCTCCGGCGAACTGCTCCTCTCTCCGGCGGGCTGCGGCGAGCGTCTTCTCTCTCCGGCGGCTACACAGAGGCGAGCTGCTCCGCCTGGATCTTCTTCTCCTCTCTCCGGCGAGCTCCTCCGCCTGGATCTTCTTCTCCTCTCTCCGGCGAGCTCCTCCGCCTGCATCTTCTTCTCCCTCGCCGGCGATGATCTGCTCCTCGGCCTGCATCTTCTTCTCCGGCGGCTGGATCTGGAAAATGAAGAAGAAGAAGAAACCGCCGCCTCCTCCTCAGACCACCGAACGACCGCCGCCTCCTCCTCAGACCAACCACACGACCGCCGCCTCCTCCTCCGACCAACCACACGACCGCGTTGCCGCCTGTGAGCATCTGAAAACAAAAAAAAAATAGTTAGATCGAAGAAGATGATACAGAGAGGAAAAAAAAAATTATGTGTTGAAGATAAGAAAA
>PKML01043580.1:368507-384079 GCA_002933935.1 Eutrema yunnanense | reverse complement strand
CAGGCCATTAGTACTTGGCCGAGGCCGAGGAATGCTACTGAGATTCGGAGTTTTCTTGGGTTGGCAGGGTATTATCGGCGGTTCGTCAAGGGTTTCGCGAGTTTGGCTAAGTCTATGACGAAGCTGACGGGAAAGGATGTTCCTTTTGTGTGGTCCTCAGAGTGTGATAAGAGTTTCGCGGAACTGAAGGCCATGTTGACTATTACTCCAGTATTGGCGTTGCCTGAGTCGGGTGAGCCTTACGTGGTGTACACCGATGCGTCGGGGATGGGTCTTGGTTGTGTGTTGATGCAGCGGGGGAAGGTTATTGCCTATGCTTCGCGGCAGCTGCGGAAGCATGAGGGCAACTACCCTACCCATGACTTGGAGATGGCTGCAGTAGTTTTCGCTTTGAAGATTTGGAGATCTTATCTTTATGGCGGAAAGGTGCAGGTGTTCACAGATCATAAGAGCTTGAAGTACATTTTCACTCAGCCGGAGTTGAATTTGAGACAGAGGCGCTGGATGGAGCTAGTGGCCGATTATGATCTGGAGATAGCTTACCATCCTGGTAAGGCTAATCTGGTTGCGGATGCGTTGAGTCGGAAGCGGGTGGCTTTGGCTCGGGAGCTCGAGGTTGAGTCTTTGGTGAGCGAGATTAGCACATTGCGCTTATGTGTTGTATCTCAGGAACCTTTGGGCTTAGAGGCGGCTAACCAGGCAGATCTTTTGAGCAGAGTTCGGTTGGCTCAGGAAAAAGATGAGGGTTTGGTTAAGGCTTCGAGAGCAGAGGGTTCTGAGTATCAGGTATCTGCGAACGGCACTATCCTTGTCAGTGGGAGGGTATGCGTACCTTTGGATGATGATTTACGGCGAGAGATCCTGAGTGAGGCTCATTCGAGTATGTTTTCGATTCATCCAGGAGCGACTAAGATGTATCACGATCTTAAGCGCTATTATCATTGGGTCAGGATGAAGAAGGATGTGGCTAACTGGGTTGCGTCGTGCAACGTGTGCCAGTTAGTGAAGGCGGAGCACCAGGTCCCAAGTGGTTTGTTGCGGAGTTTACCCATTCCAGAGTGGAAGTGGGATATGATCACGATGGATTTCGTGGTGGGTTTACCAGTTTCTCGGACCAAGGATGCTGTTTGGGTCATCGTTGATCGATTGACTAAGTGTACGCGTTTTCTGGCCATTAAGAAGACCGATGGGGCTGCGGTTTTGGCTAGGAAGTACGTGCAGGAGATTGTGAGACTGTATGGAGTACCGGTGAGCATTGTTTCGGACCGGGATCCTAAGTTCACATCGGAGTTCTGGAATGCGTTTCAGGCAGAGATGGGCACGAAGGTGCACTTGAGCACGGCGTATCATCCTCAGACAGATGGGCAGTCCGAGCGGACCATCCAGACTCTGGAGGATTTGTTGAGGATGTGTGTGCTGGATTGGGGTGGTCACTGGGTGGATCACTTGAGCTTGGTTGAGTTTGCGTATAACAATAGTTACCAGGCGAGTATTGGGATGGCTCCATATGAGGCTCTGTATGGGAGGCCATGTCGTACCCCGTTGTGTTGGACACAAGTGGGGGAGAGGAGCACTTTGGGTGCGAGTTTTGTTCAGGAAACTACGGAGAAGATCCGGGTTTTGAAGCTGAACATGAAAGAGGCCCAAGATCGGCAAAAGAGTTATGCTGATAAGAGGCGGAAAGAGCTTGTGTTTGAGGTGGGAGATAGTGTGTATCTCAAGATGGCTTTGCTGAGAGGTCCGAACAGGTCCATTGTTGCGACTAAGTTGAGTCCGAGGTATATGGGACCGTTCCAGATTGTGGAGCGTGTGGGACCGGTAGCGTATCGGTTGGAGTTGCCCGCGGTTATGCAAGCATTTCATAAGGTCTTCCATGTGTCGATGCTGAAGAAGTGTTTGCATAGGGGTGACGAGGTATTGGCTGAGATTCCGTCAGATCTCCAGCCTAATATGACCGTTGAGGCGAGACCTTTGAGAGTTCTCGAGCGGAGGGTCAAGGAGCTTCGCCGGAAGAGGATTCCGATGATGCGAGTTCTGTGGGACTGTGACGGGGTGCAGGAGGAAACTTGGGAGCCAGAGGCTAGGATGGAAGCGAGGTTCCAGAAGTGGTTCCAGAAGCAAGCTGCGGCTTGAGTTCCATCGAGAGGTTCCAGTTTCGGTTGTAGATGTGTGCTATGTGTGTTTCATTTTGTATTGCCGTTGTGTAAGAACGATGTTACATTATGATGTGTAATAAGATGAGTATTTCTTATTATTGGTGGCTTTGAAAGTCACGGCTTTGCATTACGTTTGGTGTAAGAAACGTTAATGCAAGAGAGTGATAAGATGGGTGTTCTTATTGCTGTTGTGAGCGTTGCGTGTTTTCAGTTAAGCTTGTTCGAAAAAATGAGTCGAGTGACGAGACCGGGTTATTTCACTTAGCGGTTCTATGTGGTAGGTCGGATTGCAGGCGTATGGTACTTGTTTGTTTTATTACGTCTGTATTGATGACTTATTGCAGAGAGTTGTTGGGTGTTAAAGGTAGCCTAGTCATAGTTGTTTTGACAAGTCTTTCTTAAGCAAGCCGACACTGGAAGGTGCGCAAGGGAGGTGCGATGGCCTGGTTATTGGTCATGCACGGCAGATATTCCGGGTATGGAATATGGGTGATGCCGGTGTTGCCTTGCGAGGATTTACACGGATCACGAGAGGTAGTTCAGTCGAGATGCTTAGAGATATGTGATTTATTGCTCGTTGTGAGGACTGATTCCTCGGGTGCCGATAGCTCGCAGGACTGTGTGTCTTGAGAGTGTGAGTGGCGATGTACCCAGACTCGGGAGGTTTATAGCCTAGAGTGATACGTGATACCGTGGATTCGTAAGGAGTATGTCCTAGACGTAGGATATATTCCCTAGAATTGAGTGGTATGGGGTATTGAGACTCTTATAGGTTATAGTACCGAGTGGAGTGGTACGGCAGATACCCATAACTCGGAGATGCTGCGGTGTCTTGGGTGATGTGGTATGGTCGATACCTTGCGAGGTATGGTGGATATCCTGCGGGATGTGGCTGATGCTCGGAACTCAGAGATGCTGCGGTGTCTTGAGTGATGGGGTTGGCTGGTGTAGGCGGAAAGAGTTATGCTGATAAGAGGCGGAAAGAGCTTGTGTTTGAGGTGGGAGATAGTGTGTATCTCAAGATGGCTTTGCTGAGAGGTCCGAACAGGTCCATTGTTGCGACTAAGTTGAGTCCGAGGTATATGGGACCGTTCCGGATTGTGGAGCGTGTGGGACCGGTAGCGTATCGGTTGGAGTTGCCCGCGGTTATGCAAGCATTTCATAAGGTCTTCCATGTGTCGATGCTGAAGAAGTGTTTGCATAGGGGTGACGAGGTATTGGCTGAGATTCCGTCAGATCTCCAGCCTAATATGACCGTTGAGGCGAGACCTTTGAGAGTTCTCGAGCGGAGGGTCAAGGAGCTTCGCCGGAAGAGGATTCCGATGATGCGAGTTCTGTGGGACTGTGACGGGGTGCAGGAGGAAACTTGGGAGCCAGAGGCTAGGATGGAAGCGAGGTTCCAGAAGTGGTTCCAGAAGCAAGCTGCGGCTTGAGTTCCATCGAGAGGTTCCAGTTTCGGTTGTAGTTGTGTGCTATGTGTGTTTCATTTTGTATTGCCGTTGTGTAAGAACGATGTTACATTATGATGTGTAATAAGATGAGTATGAGCAATAAATACATATGATTTGTGTAACATATGATTTGGGGTTGGCTGGTGTATGAGCAATAAATACATATGATGCCGCGGTGTCATAAACATAGGGACTGAGTGGGAAACCTCGGAGGTTGGTTTTGGACCTCGTGTGAGTGTTGAGATGGCCGGGTTGGCCAAGGTTTGTGTAATCGTTGCGACGATTGAGGTTCATGGGAGATGAACGGTAACGAAGATTCGAGGTCGCCCGCGTTCCGGAGGAATTAATTATTGGGGAAAAATAATTAATTCGGGTTGCGCTGGGGCTGGTATCGATCGATACTAGGGGCATCGATCGATACCAGCCGGGGTTTTCTCCTTATAAGTCTTCTTCCTCTTCTATTCTTTCGCGTGGAAACCATTTTCTTTGAGAGAGAAAAGTCTTGGTCGCGAGAGAGAGAGAGAGAGAGAGAAGGAGAGCGTGAGAGAGAGTGAAGCTTGGTGAAGCTTGGATCTTGCGAGATCGAGAGAGATTCGAGCTTGGGAGAAGCCTGAAGAAGAGATCGGAAGAGTTTGGTCGTGGTGAGCTAAGAGAAGCGAGAGAGGTCTTCTAGAGCTCGATCCAGCCGATTCAAGGTGAGTTGGGACCAAAGGTTAGCAATTAAGCTTGTGTGATGCTTGTTTAAGCTTGATTGATGATTTTCGTGGTTGGTCTTGGCGATTTCTGGGTTGAGATCTCGCGGAAGGTGGTGAGTTGCAGGTGGGTATCGATCGATACCAAGTAGGTGTCGATCGATACTAGACTCTTGTCGGTGGACTCGAGTTGTGTGGGTATCGATCGATACCAGGCGTGTATCGATCGATACTGGCCGTTGCCTGTGGGCATGTGTTGTGTGGGCATCGATCGATACCAGGGGTGTATCGATCGATACCGGTTGTTTTGCCTGTGGGCATGTGTTTGGGTATCGATCGATACCAAGGAGGTATCGATCGATACTGAGTGTGGTTTGTGCCTTGAAGGCGTGTTGTGTGTTGCCTTTTCAGGTTGTGTGTCTAACAGTTCTTGGGATGGAATTGTTAGGCGTTGGTATAGATTTCTTGGTGATGAATTGCTATTGATATTATTGTTGATTGTGCTTATTGTTTAACCTGTTGTTGGGATGATCTCTCACTCAGCGTTTGGCTAGCCAAATGTTGATGCATCACTTTTGTCGATGCAGGTAAAGATAAGGTGTGATCGTGGAATCGAGGCAGTGAAGAGGGGATGATTAGGACCCGGGGTTTTATTTATTGTTGTTGCTTTTGCTGTTAGAACTGTTGGCTTGTGTAAGCTGTAGAACTTGGATTGTTCTGGTGTTGTATTATTTCCGCGTTGTTAATTAGGACTGTTTATTTATTTATGTTTAAAAAAAAAAAAAAAAAGAGTGCGGTCGTTTCAACTCAAATGTCACCAAATCAGCTTTTGATCTAACCACCATGTACTTCTCCGTAGACATTCGCAGCTTTCCCAGACTCCATACATTATCCCACAGCATTGTTCAAGTAAAACCCTCATCACCAGTTTCATCCATGCAGTTAATGTTCAAGAACCTTCTAGATTCTTTACCAGACAATATCATGACAAAGAACCACCATTTTTCACACTTTTTGTATCAATTTCTCTTCCCCAGACTTATTTCTTATTATGTTCTCTTTTTTTTTTATTTTCAGCTTTGCATATACACATCAAGGTATGAGACGCGAGTATTGATGGTGTTTGCCACCAAATCCCCGGTTCTTCCTTTTCTATGTATCAAAGGATGTAGGCGAATAATGGCATCATAGGAAAATCCTAACCTCGCTTCCAATCCTTTGTGTGATCATTCCCTCTTAAGTAGAATAATGGGATCGCTGGAAATTTTCCTAACCCTCTACTCAGAAGAAAATCATTTCAATCTTTTATGCTCTTATTTATCAACTTATAACAGGGGAGAGAGATACCATAACTCTAAACACATGGGTTCCTTTATCAGATATGAATGATGAATCAAGTTCTAAAAACACTAACCACATTGATGAAGTGCCAAAATTTGGCTCAAATTTCAGAAGAACTCTGCTGGAGACATGGATGTTTTCTAGTCAACTGGTCAGTCCTTGGATTTTTCATTAGTCGATCTAGAGCTGGTCCTGTAACACTGTGCACTCAAAAACAAAATCGCATCAATAGGTTCAAGCACAGGATCATCATCTCCAACAAGTTTTGACTCAATAAAACAATTTGACTCGATAAAAAAACTGACTCTAAGAAAAACAAAAACAATGTCAGCAGACACCTCCCCCAGACTTGAACAACACTGTCCCCAGTGTTATCTAGGCTAGAGTCAGTGAAAGAAAACAAATTAACAGAATAAAATTAGGAAAAAAAAGAATTTACCTTGCTGGAACAGTGAGTATCGATCGACACACAGCTTGGTATCGATCGATACCAGGCTTAAATCGACATGAACCTTTCTCAATAGCGTAGGGTATCGATCGATACTGGAGGGTATCGATCGACACTCAGGCGATTTCGAGTTTTGCCTCCTGTTTTTCGTGACACAAACACATAACGAACGAAAAATAAAAACAAAAACGACTCAAAGACAGACTCACCAGTGGGTTGCCTCCCACCAAGCGCTCGTTTAACGTCAATAGCTTGACTGTAACGTCCTTCAGGCTGGATAAGAGTGAGAGCTTGCACCAAAACAGGCTCCACAACTTGACATCGCTAACGTCAGAGTTCTGCTCAACATGCTTTCCACGAACTCTTTTCCCTTCTCTTTCAGCTCAGAAGTAAGAAGTACTCTAGCCTTAGAGAATGGCTTCAAGGCTCCTTTGCACTTGACCTTGTACTCAATCGAATTCCCATCACTCTTCTGAGGGATTAAAGTGACATGGGGATTCTCGACCTTGTTGCTCTTGGCCTTCTTCTTTGTTGCCTTAGCCTTCTTGACAACTTCCTTTGGAATGCATGGCGGTTCAGCTGAGATTTCTGCGACAGTAGGCTCATCAGGAGGCTCTTCCAAAAGATCAACTGCTAGTGACATTCCTATGACAACCTCGATGCTAGATACATGTGTGGGAGCACTCCTAGGGGAAATGACATCATAATAGACCCCTCCGTCAATGTAAGAGAAAGAGATTCTCTTATTAGGTGTGTCTATTATTGCGCCAGCAGTAGCCATAAATGGTCGTCCTAGGAGCAAAGGCATACGAGATAACGCACTCATCTCCACAACCTGAAAATCAGTAGGCACCAGACAGTCTCCTACTTTGACCAGCAAACCATGGATAGTACCGTGTGGAAGCGAGGTGGAGTCGTTCGCGAATGTGATAGATATCTCTGGTGATCGAATATCAGCCCCTAACCGCTCTGCAATTGCCCTTGAGATGACATTGACACTAGCCCCTGAATCAACGAGAGACTCTTTGTACTCAACTCCTGAGATGGAGCATGGAACCACGAATTTCCCTGGATCTTCCCTTGGGGTCAACTGTCTCAGTGGAGGTGGACCTCTAGCCTTAATGAAGAGTGCCTTAATTTCTTCCTCAGTTTCTCTGCAATCTTTGAAGTGACTTAGCAGAGGACGGCACTCTAGAGCTTCTTCAAAGGTCGAATCAGGGGAAATCCTTCTTACCATCTTCTCAAAGCCACGCAGCTGCTTTGGAGAGATGGGATCTCTGAGATGTTTAGGAATAGGATTCACCTTCTTGGGTCTGCGAACTCTTCCTTTGATTGACTCACGTGTTTCCACATGTTCTGGCTCGTTCTGCGATGGGTATCGATCGATACCAGGGAGGGTATCGATCGATACTCTTGCTGTTGAATCATCCTTCACAGATTTATCATCACCAAGAGGCTCCACAATCAGACTATCCATCATAGCCTTGCATTCGGTGTCCTCTACCTCCTTTTTAGACTTCTCAAGAGCTCTGGGATAAGGTATCCTTGGTATATAGACCCTTTCTGCAAGTACTTTAGGCACCACAGTCGACATCTCACGTATCTCCTCTGAAATCGCCTCAGTATCGACCGATACCAATGGGGTATCGATCGATACACGGGTTTTTGAAGTATCCCGTTTCAGAATTGTGACTGGCATCGATGAACACCTGGGGGTATCGATCGATGCTCTGGCGATTTCAGGATCCTCTTCGTAATTCCCTGCACTTGAACTGATCGCATTGACGTGTGCATTGTGTGAATGAACCGATTTTCCCTTGGAATTTGCTGCAGACTGAGCTACTTGCGTTTCCAGCATCCTGTGACTCGTATTTAGTGCCTCGATCTTTCCACTCAAATCGGTGTACATGGTGTCCATCTTACCATTGAAAGTGACTGTCATCTTCTCCTGCCCTTGAACCAGGTGTTCAAGCATAGCTTCAATCTTACTCTCAGGAGCTTTGGGTGGTGGAGATTGGTACCCTCCTTGCTGAGCATTGTTGGTGAAGTTTCGATTGGAGTTGTAACCGAATCGCTGACCCTGAAAACCAGAACCACCAACGTAGTTAACATCTTCCACTTCATTCTCAGCAGCAAAGTGGACGGCCTTTGTTGTCCTTCCCAGCATAAGATTGTGCATAGAATCCAGTTGAGCTTTAACTTCAGCGATCTGTGACCCATCCATGGTACCAGCCAGCTTCTTGCGCTCGAAGTCTGCGCTCTTGGTGCTACTGCTGGATGCAAAGTTCTCAATCAACACATAGGCGTCCTCAGGATATCTGGTGTTGAAATTACCATTGCTTGAAGAGTCCATAGCCATCTGATACCTCCAATCTACTCCTCGAAAGAAAATACCCAGCAGCTGCACATCAGAGTATCCATGATGTGGACAATCTCTCTGGTACGATCTGAATCTCGTCCAAGCAGCCTTGAACGCCTCAGTAGGTCCTTGAGAAAATTGGGAGATTTTATTCCTCAGATCCTCAGATCGTGCATCATCGTAGAAGTTGATCAGGAAGGCTCTCTTAGTGTCCTCCCAAGTAGTTAGCGAACCAGGAGGTGGCTGCCTCAGCCAGTAGGTCGCATCTCCACCTAGAGAGTAAGGGAAGAGCTTGCAGAATAGATAGTCGTAGGACACTCCATTGCTCTTGATGCTAGTGACCAAGTCCTCAAACTTCTCTACATGGTCCATTGGATGTTCATGAGGAAGACCATGAAAGAGATGCTGTCCCACTAGAGTGAAGTAAGCAGGCTTCAGCTCAAAGTCATTCCTCTCGAACGCAGGAGGACGAATCGCTGACCGATTGGCGAAAAACTGGTCAGTCCTGTTGTACTCACCAATCGTCCTTCCACGAATAACCACGTCATTCCTCGCGTTCCCAGCGACATTCGCAGAGACAACAGAAGCAGGTGGTATGACGATCCCCTCTCCATTCAGACGTTGTCCTTGCTCATTGCACAACCGATCCTCTTGGTCTCTGTAAGCACCAGCTGCATCACGAACCAACTGATTGTTGTTCATCTTAGCTGATTTCTTTTCTTTCTTGTTTGTGCGTTCCACAAATGCTAATTGTTCCAGTGATAGATCAACTAGCTCAGCGTTCTTGTTGCTTCTGGTTTCTCGATTAGGCATGCACCTGAAAACAGAAAAATTAGGAATGTAAGTAACCGAAATATACGTCGGGTATCGATCGATACTCAGGTGATTTTGACGTTTCAGCTAGACGGATCTTCTGATTCGCTCCAGAATGTTCCAGAAAGCTCTAATATCTCCAATTAAGCTCCAAACGTGCTAAGACCTGTAAAAGACTCTAAAATACTACAAAACACTAGAAAAGACAATATAAATGGACTTATATCATGGCCTAAACAGGGTAAAACCCATGATATATCAGCAGTCGTTTTCTCTTTTGAGAAATTCCGGTCCTACTTGATTGGGAGCAAGGTCATTGTTCACACAGACCATGCTGCTCTGAAATACCTGCTGAAGAACAAGGACCTCAAGCCTCGTCTATGCCGATGGGTTCTTTTGCTCCAAGGTTTCGACATCGAGATCAAGGACAAGAAATGAGTTGAGAATGGCGTTGCTGACCACTTATCGCGACTAAAGGTCGATGAGGTCGTCCCTATTGATGATTGTTTGCCAGAGGAAGGTGTTTACCTCATTGAAGCTCAGCTTCAAGACCTTTATCCCGAAAATCTGCAATTTTCACGAATGCAGACTTTTGGTATCGATCGATACTCACCTAGTATCGATCGATACCCGTCGCGACTTGAACCTGTGTTGTCCGTAGAGCACTTGAACTCCTATGATGTCTATCTAGCTGCTGACTCTAGTGCTTATTATGTTCTTTCTTTTATTTTCAGCTTTGCATATACACATCAAGGTATGAGACGCGAGTACTGATGGTGTAATGCCCGTGTCCGGAAGGGGCCAGTATCGATCGATACCGGTCAGTATCGATCGATGCCAGCCGGGTTTTGCTCGTAGTTATCTTCTTCTTCTTCTCTTTCTTCTTCGAGTATAAAAATTTATCGTTGGAAGATAAGACCAAGGTTGGTCGAGAAGGTTCGTGAAAGAAGCAGAGAGAGAGAGAGAAGGAGAAAAAGAGAGAAGGAAGCTTAGTAAGCGTTGATCTTGCGAGATCGAAAGAAGGTTGAGCTTGAGAGAAGCTTGGTTTTGGAGGGAGATCAATCTTGAGTTTGGAAAGATCGTTTTAGAGGTCGTTTCAGTCGTTTTAAGGTGAGTTGGGACCAAAGGTTAGCATTTAAGCTTGTGTGATGCTTTGTAATCTTGAGTGACGGTTCCTGTGGCTTGTTTGGTAGATTCTGTGTGAAACTTTCTTGAAGGTTCTTGTGAATCGCGAGGAGCATCGATCGATACCACGTGAGTATCGATCGATACTTGTCCTTGGCGATGGATAGACTCGAGTGTTATTGCATCGAGGTGATAGACTTAAGTCGTGGCGTATCGATCGATACCGGTTTAGGGTTTAGGTGTCGATCGATACCAGTCCCTTGTCGGAACTTGTGTGATGTTGGGCATCGATCGATACCTGGGGAGTATCGATCGATACCGGTTGCTTGGTTGTGTTGAAGTTTATTTGGTGATATTTAATACTTGTTGTTTATGCTTAGTGATAGCCTGTTGTTGGGATGATCAATCTCACTCAGCATTTGGTTAGCCAAATGTTGATGCATCACTTTTGTCGATGCAGGTAAAGATGTGGCGATCGTGGAATCGAGGCAATGAAGAGAGGGATGATTAGGACCCGGGGGCTTGCTTTTGTTGTTGGGTATCGATCGACACTGGGAGGTATCGATCGATACCAGTTGTAGTGGTTGTTGTATAGAACCTTTAGCTTGTGTATAAGCTGTAGCATGGTGTTGTAATAAATAATTAATGTTTGTTTAATTAATTATTGTTTAATGTTTGTTTAATGTTTTGATTGTTTAATAATAGAAAAAAAAAAAAATGCGGTCCTTTCAGATGGTGTTTGCCACCAAATCCCCGGTTCTTCCCTCTCTATGTATCAAAGGATGTAGGCGAATAATGGCATCATAGGAAAATCCTAGCCTCGCTTCCAATCCTCTGTGTGATCATCCCCTCTTAAGTATAATAATGGGATCGCTGGAAATTTTCCTAACCCTCTACTCAGAAGAAAATCATTTCAATATTTTATGCTCTTATTTATCAACTTATAACAGGGGAGAGAGATACCATAACTCTAAACACATGGGTTCCTTTATCAGATATGAATGATGAATCAAGCTCTAAAAACACTAACCACATTGATGAAGTGCAAAAATTTGGCTAAGGCTTCAGAAGAACTCTGCTGGAGACATGGATGTTTTCTAGTCAACTGGTCAGTCTTTGGATTTTTCATTAGTCGATCTAGAACTGATCCTGTAACACTGTGCACTCAAAAACAAAATCAAATCAATAGGTTCAAGCACAGGATCATTATCTCCAACAAGTTTTGACTCAATAAAACGACAATTTTTTTATTTTATGACTCTAAGAAAAACAAACACAATGTCAGCAGACACCTCCCCAGACTTGAACAACACTGTCCCCAGTGTTATCTAGCCTAGAGTCAGTGAAATAAAACAAAAGAAAAGGATAAAATTGGGAAAAACAAGAAGTTACCTTCCTGGAACATCGAGTATCGATCGACACACATCCTGGTATCGATCGATACCAGACTTAAATGGACTTGATGAACCGTACATTCGCGTAGGGTATCGATCGATACTAAAGGGTATCGATCGACACTCAGGCGATTTCGAGTTTGCTCCTTGTTCATCCTGACACAAACACATAACGAACGAAAAAAATAAAAAGAAAAACGACTCAAAACAGACTCACCAGTGGGTTGCCTCCCACCAAGCGCTCGTTTAGCGTCAATAGCTTGACTGTAACGCCCTTCAGGCTGGATAGGAATGCGCGCTTGCATCAAAACAGGCTCCACAACTTGACATTGCTCTCTTCAGAGGTCTACTCATCATGTTGTCCACAAACTCCTTTCCTTTCTCTTTCAACTCCGAAGTAAGAAGGATTCTAGCCTTGGAGAATGGCTTCAAAGCTCCTTTGCACTTCACTTTGTACTCAATCGAATTTCCATCACACTTCTGAGGGGTTAAAGTGACATGGGAATGCTGGGCGGTTCAGTAGGCTCATCAGGAGGCTCTTCCAAAAGATCAATTGCTAGCGACTCTCCTGTGACAACCTTGATGCTAGAGACACGTGTGGGAACACTCCTAGGGGGAATGACATCACAATAGACCCCTCCGTCAATGTAAGAGAAAGAGATTCTTTTATTAGGCGTGTCTATTATTGCGCCAGCAGTAGCCATAAATGGTCGTCCCAGGAGTATAGGCATACTAGATATCGCACTCATCTCCACAACCTGAAAATCAGTCGGCACCAGACAATCTCCTACTTTGACCAGCAGAGCAGAGATTGTACCGTATGGAAGTGAGGTGGAGTCGTTCGCGAATGTGATAGACACCTTTGGTGATCGAATATCAGCCCCCAACCGCTCTGCAATTGCCCTTGAGATGACTTTGACACTAGCCCCTGAGTCAACGAGAGACTCTTTGAAATCAACTCCAGAGGTAGAGCATGGAACCGCGAATTTCCCTGGATCTTCCCTTTGGGTCAACTGTCTCAGTGGAGGTGGACCTCTAGCCTTAATGAAGAGTACCTTAATCTCTTCCTCAGTTTCTCTGCAATCTCTGAAGTGACTTAGCAGAGGACGGCACTCTAGAGCTTCTTCAAAGGTTGACTCACGGGAAATCCTTCTTACCATCTTCTCAAAGCCACGCAGCTGCTTTGGAGAGATGGGATCTCTGAGGTGTTTAGGAACAGGATTCAGCTTCTTGGGTTGGCGAACTCTTTCTTTGATCAACTCACATGTTTCCACAAGTTCTGGCTCGTTCTGCGAGGGGTATCGATCGACCCCAGGTAGGGTATCGATCGATACTCTTGTTGTTGAATCATCCTTGACAGATTTATCATCATCAAGAGGCTCCACAATCAGACTATCCAGCATAGCCTTGCATCTGGCGTCCTCTACCTCCTTCTTAGCCTTTGCCGCAGCTCTGGGGTAAGGTATCCTCGGTATATACACCCTCTATGGAAGTATTTTAGGCACCACAGTCGACATCTCTGGTGTCTCCTCTGAAATCGCCTCAGTATCGACCGATACCAATGTGGTATCGATCGATACAACGATTTTGGAAGTATCCCGTTTCAGAATTGTAACCGGCATCGATCGACACTTGGGGGTATCGATCGATGCTATGGCGATTTCAGGATCCTCATCGAAATTTTCTGCACTTGAGGAGATTGCATTGACGTGTGCATTGTGATATGCTCAATTTAATACCCTAAATAGTACTAAAGCAGTTGCTGCAGTAAATCAAGGGGTCGAACACAATAACTCAAGAATCACTCAATAGATTATATAGATCAGAAACAAGCTAAACCAGATGAGGTAATTGAAAACAGGATTGCAAGTAAAAGCGTTTGTAAATTCAATTGGAGGAATGTAGGCTTAGGGTATTTCTCAGGAAATCAATGAATGCAGTCTAATTAACTAACAGGATTCAGATTAAGTGCTGTTCTAGAACTCAAATCACTAAAATATAATTAACCAACTCTCGTTGCGAAAACTATCTAAATCCTAAGAATTCCAAATCTCTTTTCGAATCCTAAATTCTAAATCAGCTTTAAAGTTCAAGTTTAATATGTTCACAAATTAATTAAACCAAATCTCTTTGCGAATAATTAATTTGCTCACCTAAGGTTTTATCAGGTAATTAATTGCACTCTCGTGCCTAATCAATTATCCTAAGATCTAAGTTCTAGGTGATTAATCTTGAATTAGCTTTGAGAACAACCTAAGGTGAAGAACTAATTCAGATAATAAATCCTAACAGATAATCAACCTAGCATTCAAAAAAATCCCTATGAGAAAACCCCAAACCTAACAGTTGATCTACTCAGACATGGTAATTGAATCAATAAACATGTTGAATAAATACTCTATATAAAATCAGTAAGAGAAACAAGGTTTTGAGATCTGATCTCGGACGAAGGGAAACCAGACTTGTCTCTCACCAAAATCTCTCTTAAACTAAAGCAAAATAAAGCATAGCCTAAACAAGTGGCTGTAGAATCCTATTTATAACCTAAAACACGTTTTGGGCCTTCTTGTAATTATCAGAGACTTCTGGGCCAATTCTGCAATTCTTCAACTCTTCATAAAAAGTCGCGGCCCATGATTTCTCGGCGGGTGTCGATCGATACCAGGGGGTATCGATCGATGGTCATTGCTCAGATCGGGCACTTAGTCATCTGACTTCACTTTCGCTCCAGAATGCTCCAAAGAACTCCAATATCTCCAATAATTCTCCAAATGTGCTAAGACCTGTAAAAGACTCTAAAAAGACTCCAAAACACTAGAAAGACTCTATAAAAGGACTTATATCATGGCTTAAACAGGGTAAAAACCATGATATATCAACTCCCCCAGACTTAGCCTTTGCTTGCCCTCAAGCAAATAAAAGACTAAACAGAGAAAGAGGTTTGAAAACGTAGAGACTCACCTGTTCCTGAACCATCGAAATGACCCTTTTCCCAAGCACCCAAATGTCACCTGATCAGCTTTTGATCTAACCACCATGTACTTCTCCGTAGACATTCGCAGCTTTTCCAGACTCCACACAAAATCCCACAGCATTGTTCAAGTAAAGCCCTCATCGCCAGTTTCATCTATGCAGTTAATATTCAGGAACCTTCTAGACTCTTTACCAGACAATATCTTGACAAAGGAACCACCCTTTTTCACACTTTTTGTATCAATTTCTCTCCCCCAGACTTATTCCTTATTATGTTCTTATTATTATTTTTTTATTTTCTTTTTCAGCTTAGCATATACACATCAAGGTATGAGACGCGAGTATTGATGGTGTTTGCCACCAAATCCCCGGTTCTTCCCTCTCTATGTATCAAATTATGTAGGCGAATAATGGCATCATAGGAAAATCCTAGCCTCGCTTCCAATCCTCTGTGTGATCATCCCATCTTAAGTAGAATAATGGGATCGCTTGAAATTTTCCTAACCCTCTACTCAGAAGAAAATCATTTCAATCTTTTATGCTCTTTATCTATCAACTTATAACAGTGGAGAGAGATACCATAACTAAACACTTGGGTTCCTTTATCAGATATGAATGATGAATCAAGCTCTAAAAACACTAACCACATTGATGAAGTGCAAAATTTGGCTCAGGCTTCAGAAGAACTCTGCTGGAGACATGGATGTTTTCTAGTCAACTGGTCAGTCTTTGGATTTTTCATTAGTCGATCTAGAACTGATCCTGTAACACTGTGCACTCAAAAACAAAATCAAATCAATAGGTTCAAGCACAGGATCAT
>PKML01043580.1:337105-357226 GCA_002933935.1 Eutrema yunnanense | reverse complement strand
TTCAGCTGAACGAGCTGGATGAGATTAGGCACCACGCCTACGAGAACTCAAAGCTGTACAAGGAGAGAACAAAGGCTTATCATGATAAGAAGATCATCTCCAGACACTTCGAGCCAAATGACCAGGTACTTCTGTATAACTCTCGTTTGCAATTGTTTCCTGGTAAACTGCGTTCTCGTTGGTCAGGTCCCTTCACCATCAAGGAAGTCAGACCACATGGAGTTGTCGTGCTGATTAGTCCTACAGGCGATGAGTTCACTGCCAATGGACAGAGGGTGAAACACTATTGGGCGAAAGCCGAGATTCCAACAGGGCAGATAATGCCTTTGAATGATGTACCAACAGCCTGAATGGCGTTACAGTCAAGCTATTGACGTTAAACGAGCGCTTGGTGGGAGGCAACCCGCTGGTGAGTCTGTCTTTGAGTCGTTTTTCCTTTTATTTTCGTTCGTTTTGTGTTTGTGTCAGGATAAACAAAGAGCAGACTCGAAATTGCCTTAGTGTCGATCGATACCCCATTGGTATCGATCGACACCAATCGCGAATGTACGGTTCATCAAGTCGATTTAAGCATGGTATCGATCGATACCAGGCTGTGTGTCGATCGATACTCGATGTTCCAGCAAGGTAACTTCTTGTTTCTCTTCGTTTCTTCTATTATTTTGTCTTCTTTTACCTACTCTAGGCTAGATAACACTGGGGACAGTGTTGTTCAAGTCTGGGGGAGGTGTCTGCTGACATTGTGTTTGTTTTTCTTAGAGTCAGTTGTTTTATCGAGTCAAAAACGTTTTATTGAGTCAAAACTTGTTGGAGATAATGATCATGTGCTTGAACCTATTGATTTGATTTTGTTTTTGAGTGCACAATGTTACAGGATCAGTTCTAGATCGACTAATGAAAAATCCAAGGATTGGCCAGTTGACCAGAAAACATCCATGTCTCCAGCAGAGTTCTTCTGAAGCCTGAGCCAAATTTTTGCACTTCATCAATGTGGTTAGTGTTTTTAGAGCTTGATTCATCATTCATATCTGATAAAGGAACCCATGTGTTTAGAGTAATAGTATCTTTCTCCCCTGTTATAAATTGATAAATAAGAGCATAAAAGATTGAAATGATTTTCTTCTGAGTAGAGGGTTAGGAAAATTTCCAGCGATCCCATTATTCTACTTAAGAGGGAATGATCACACAAAGGATTGGAAGCGAGGCTAGGATTTTCCTATGATGCCATTATTCGCCTACATCCATTGATACATAGAGAGGGAAGAAACGGGGATTTGGTGGCAAACACCATCAATACTCGCGTCTCATACCCTGATGTGTATATGCAAAGCTGGAAATAAAAGAAAGAACATAATAAGAAATAAGTCTGGGGAGAGAAATTGATACAAAAAGTGTGAAAAAGGTGGTTCCTTGTCATGATATTGTGTGGGAAAGAATCTAGAAGGTTCTTGAACATTAACTGCAGCGATGAAACTTGCGATGAGGGTTTTACTTGAACAAAGTTGTGGGATAATGTATGTAGTCTGGAAAAGCTGCGAATGTCTACGGAGAAGTACATGGTGGTTAGATCGAAAGCTGGTTAGGTGACATTTGGGTACTTGGAAAGAATGTCATTTTGATGGTTCATGAACAGGTGAGTCTCCGTGTTTTCAAACCTCTTTCTCTGGTTTAGCTTTCTATTTGCTTGAGGGCAAGCAAAGTCTAAGTCTGGGGGAGTTGATATATCCTGGTTTTTACCCTATTTAAGCCATGATATAAGTCCTTTTTATAGAGTCTTTATAGTATTTTGGAGTCTTTTAGAGTCTTTTACAAGTCATAGCACGTTGGGAACATTATTGGAGATATTGGAGATTTCTGGAGCATTTGGAGCAAAGCAGAAGTTCGTGTTGCTGAGAACCCGATATGAAGCCTTGGTATCGATCGATACTGGCTAGTATCGATCGATACCCATCGCAGCAGGACACGACCCGCGAGTTTTCTAGGACTTGAAGAATTGCAAAAGTGCCCAGAAGTCTTTAATAATTACAAGAAGACCCCAATTCGTGTTTTATGTTATATATAGGATTTTACAGCCACCTGTTTAGGCTATGCTTATTTTGTTTTGGTTTAAGAGAGACTTTGGTGAGAGAGACAAGTCTGAATCTCCCTTCGTCCGAGATCAGATCTCAAAGCCTATTGTTACTCTTTCTTATTTTCTATTGAGTATTTATTCAAACATGTCTATTGATTCAATTTCCATGTCTGAGTAGATCTCTTGTTAGGTTTGGGGATTCTCATAAGGGACTTCTTTGATGCTAGGTTGATTAGTTATTTACGGTTCATAATCTGAATTAGTTCTTCACCTTAGGTTGTTCTCAAGGCTAATTCTAGATTGATCACCTGGAACTTAGATCATAGGATAATTGATTAGGCACGACAGTGCGATTAATTACCTGATAGAATCTTAGGTGAGCAAATTGATTATTTGCAAAGAAATTTGGTTTAATTGATTTGTGAACATATCAAACTTGAAATTAAGGCTGATTTATTCCTAGGAATTTGCAAAGAAATTTGGGATTCTGAAGTTTATATTTAGATAGTTTTCGCAACGACAGTTGGTTGATTATACTTTAGTGATTTGAGTTCGAGAATCGTGCGTAACCTGAACCCTGATTAGTTAGTTTATTTTGCATTCATTGATTTCCTGAGAAATATCCCCGAACCTATCTTTTTCCCATCAAATACAACTCGTTTACTACTTTCTGTTTTCTGTTAAACCTGAACTGCTTAGCTTGATTTGATTCTATTTAATCTATTGTGTGATTTCTCTGAGTTCTTGTGTTCGACCCCAGATATACTGCAGCAACTGCTTTAGTACTGTTTAGAGTATTAATTTGAGCATATCAGGATGCACCAAAGTTGTCTACTCAAAAGGAGTTAGCCATTTCCTTCACAACATGCAACAAAGCCAAACCTCAACCTAGACAAACTATCATATTCTCTAGCCTCTTAACATTGATTATTGGTTTTATCCGTGAATTGTGCTTATGCAAAATTTAGATGAAACCGCTTCTAAAGGACCGTTTATGAGATGAAGGTGATCTCATCAATATGCAAGGGTAAATAAACACAATGATCTCTCAATGAACGAGCAAACTTTAACAAAATGCTAAAGGTAAAAGGCAACCTATGCATACAAGGAAAAACTCTCGTCTACCCCGAATGCCTAGAGTGTCACTAACCTTAGCCCAATCTAACCCGTTTTTGCACGATCCTAAGCTACCCTTTTTATCCCAAGGCATTTTGCCTTCTTAGACCCTTACGCTTTTCTTTGCTTTCCTTTTTCGCCTTCTTCACCATTAGGGGTTTGCTTCTTCATCTTGGTTATGGTTGATGCTCCTTTTTGTTTTCACTTAGCTCTTTTCTTTTTCTTCTTTTTCGTTCATGCCTCTTCTTTTCTTTGTAGCTTGGCCTTTTTGGCCTTCTTTTCTTCTTTGTCTCTTAAGGCTTTTCTTAGTTATTTAGAACTTGTTTTTAATCACACTTGCACCAACCATACCATTCATTTTGTACTCCCCTCTTCATCGTCCTTCCTTCCTTCTTTCATTCCACCATAATCATCAAAGATCAAGCCATTCCCCTAAATATTTCTAACATTTCTCCATTCTCAAACTTTAAGAACCGCCACCTATCTAACCTACTTCTAGATTAGCTCCTTGATGTTGAAACTTAGTCTACACAAGAATGTTTCCTTGTCGCCCTAAACCTAACACGTTTTGTCAAGTTCACTCCAAAAAGACCTCACAAGACCCACACAAAAGATTAGGGGCTAGAAACGAGGTAATTGCATTGGCATGGTGGGAAAACCAATCCAAAGATGGAATTTGGCTATTTGGACAAGCAAGGGTGGTGAAAAGGAAGAAGAATGTCCAAATATGTATAAGTGATCCACGATTCCATTTAAGTTTGCACAAGCACAATAATTACATGTCAAGTTATGGTTATCACTTAGATGAGGCTAGATTCAATTCAAGCTTGCTTCAACCAAGGAAAGGCAATGATGCATGTGCTCTAACAAATAGTTCATCCTTGATTTCAGATTCAACTTCAATGCATCAAACAACTAATAACTTGGGCGTTGAATAAATTTCTAATTGAGCTACTCTCAAGGTTGTCATTACTCCATGCTTATGCAAATGCAAGGCTAAAATGCAAACTAGACATCATTTACAAGTGAATATGCAATCCTAAATGCTAAAAAATTTCAAAATTTATTCAAAATTGCATGGTATGAATGAGACTCAAGTGCAAAAGAGAAGATAAGAGCATAAAACACGAGGTCAAATACCAGTCTCTCCCCCAAACTTAAATCACAACGTCTCGGTGTGAAAGAAGTTCAAGAGAGAGACCAAAAACAAAAGATGAAATGCAAAGACTCAAAAAGAAAAGAGATACTTACAAAGGAGGAGTGAGATTAGCGGAATGGAGATGGTGAAGAGAGGAGTGTGACACGTTGTTGCTCAAGCCCTCCTTCCGTCACATACCACAACCTTTGACCCAAAAGACCTTTATTGACTTGCTTGTTTTGTGTCTCAAGCTCGATAAGGGATAGGCTCGGGGAGGTCCCCAAGGGGCGCGTTTAACGTCACTAGCTTGACGATTGCTTCCTCATTGTCACTCCCTTCATGAAACTCACAAGAGAAGTGAAAAGATTAGCAATAGTCTTAAGAAGAATCAAAATCCTAATGATCAATGCTAAACCTCCCCGGAAACGGCGCCAAATTGATAGTAGGATTTTTACTAATCAATTACTCAAATCTCACTCATGTCATTGTAGTATTTGAGATATCGAACCACGAAGGTTAAGATTGAAGCACTAGGAATACATGAATCTTCATAAGCTAGAGCAAATGTTTTGGGTTTTTATGTTCATCGAAAATAAACAAATGCAAGAAAGAAACCAAAAGATAGAAGTGTTGGAAAATGAATTAACTATCAAGAAGATGATTAATGAACAAACAATGATGATAAAGGTTGAATTAACACTATCCTAGAACATGGAATTCACAATTATGACTAATCCACTCTCGTGGCACTAATCACCTTGTTAATCACCAAATCAAGAACAAAACATCGTTTGTGATAAGATGATTAACAAGCATCAATCTCCAATCCCACTTAGTTTACTAATCACCCTAGACATCAACTCTCGTTGGCTAGGCAAGAAAAGCACACAAAAGGTTTGGTTCAAGCATTTCATCGAACACATATCGGGCGTGAAATGCTTAAGCTCTAGCTTTGATCTCTCAATCCAAAACTAGCATTAAGAGCTAACCTAAGTGAAGGATCTAACAAGATGCAACCTAAATCATCATCATCTAACCATCAAGACAATTGACTAACGATGCCTAAACATTCAATGCACATTTATTATTATGACATGAACACTTTCAAGTAGATTAGTCCACTATCATGACACTAATCATTGTACGAATCATCTAGAGTCATCATCCACCGATCACTTAGATAATCCATAATTTACCACAAGTCCATTTTCGTCAACAATTCATCCTAAAGTCAGCATCCACCGATCACTTAGAATGAAAAGCATGCTTAGAAGTTTTCTAGACATTTCATCGAACACCTTGTGTGCATGAAATGTCTAAGTTCTAGAAATGAGTTTTCAATTCAATCCTAGCATTAATATCCTTCCTAACATGAGAACAAATTTTTATCTAGTTCTAAGCATCAACAATCAATCATCAAACCATCCAAATCAAGCTAAATCCAAAATCCAACAAAAAGAGGTCTAAAGCCTAAACATGAAGAACAAGGAAGAACACAAGAGAAAAAGAGACATAAAGATAAAGAATAAGGATTAAATAACCATAATATAAAGATAGGTTGAAGAATCCTTCACTAGAGTGGCATGAATGATGAAGATCCATCCAAAATCATAATAAGAAGAGTTTGGGAGAGAACCCAACTCTAGTGAAAAGAAAGCTTAACATGAAAATTAGGTTTTTTTGGTATTTAAAGGTGAGAGGGTCGAACCGGGTCAACCCGGGACAAATCGAGTATTGACCCGGTCGAATTGGGTCTTCAACAGTGTGAGAGCAGAATCTCACAACCTCAATCCTTGGCCTTTCTCAGGTCGTATGTTCTTGAGAAGTAACAAAGAATTTGCTAGGATGAGTTTGAGATAGAAAAAATGTGTATATTATTATTAGCCAAGAATTCGGTCCCTTTTACAATTACCTCTCTCTTTCCTTTATACAAGTTTTCAAAATACAAAACGTTTTAATCTCCTTCAAAGCGCGGAATTGAATTTGTGATCTTCGAGTAAATGCCCAGCTTGATCCGGGGGAGGACGCATTTAATGTATTTGACTTATTTGTTGTGAGCTCCTTTTCCCAACGATTTCCCCATTTCCTACATGCTCGGCTTCTTCCCAGATCGCGCCCTTGCTTTACGAGGCCAAGTTATGAACCGGGCTTAATTCCAGGCCCATTAAATCGAGCTGAACTTTAGGTGTGGAATTTTGGCCCAACAGTTGCCCCCCAGCATCTTTAATGATTCATCATCGAAGATGTGGAACTACGATCTCGGGATTAAATTGATCCTCCAGCTGGCACGATCTCGCAATTTCGGGCCTCTGATCGATCTTCTAGCTTGCTTGTAAGGCGAGTTTGTAGGGATCTTGTAGCGTTTGCGTGACTTTTGAGGGATGTGACAAGACGAGTGGGTGAGTGGGTATAAATGAGCGGTTTTCGTTGTTTCAACTTCCCACGTCGCCTCAACTCCCACTTACGGAGGTAATGATATCTTTTCACTTTTTTCCTTTTCTTTTTATTATTATTTTTACTCCATTAATTGAACTGTCTTCTCCTTACTCTTGCTTTTATCCGAGATATTTTTCCTCTGTAAAAATTCAGCTACCATTGTTTCTGGTTGAATTTCCTCTTTTTCGAACTCGATTTTCTTTTTCCTGCAATGGCTTCTACTTCTCAGTTGGATGCCCCTCCTCCCCTTGATGAGCGGTTCGATTCCCATTCGAAGAGAACGATTTCGGCTGCTGAGCTTGCGAATATCTCTTCCTTATGCGGTCTTGATATCGGCGATCTGCTCATCCCGCCGGCTGATGGTTCCCCGGAGAATCCCCGGAGGGTTATGCATGTGGTTATGCCGCGTTCTTCTTGAGGTGTCGCCTTACTTTTCCCATCCCAGCCGTTATTTTTAACATCATCAGTGACCTCGGGCTCGCCCTTCCGCAGCTTATGCCCAGTGCGATGAGGTCCCTGGTCACACTCTGGGTACGCTCTAGAGAGTCTGGGGTTATTTTTGATACAGAAGTCTTTCGCCAGCTCTTTAACGTCTAGGGGAATTCTCATCTACGCGGGACCTACTACTTTCCGGCGAAGGTCAATCGATCCGTTTTTAGGTTCAATGTGAGAGATGACAAATGGTGGGAGCAGTGGTTTTATTTCCGAGTTTCCAGCAGATCCGTTGAAGGCGAGTCGGTGCTTAGACACTACTGGGCTCAGATCACCGGTCAGCGTGAACTCGGATATCGACCTGAGCACTCCTTCTGAGGATTTCTTAATCATTGCCCCCTTTTATTTTGTCCTATTGTGATGACCCTTTTTTTTTGTGCAGAGTCAATTGATTCTTCGAAGACAGTAACAGCTGAGGTTCAGCGGCTCGTCGACCTTGTCAAAGGCGAGGGTTCCGACTGGAAAGGTTTCTCCCTTGATAGGATTCAGCAAGCTCGTGAACGTCGATCTCCCGGGCTGTCCGTTGCGGCTGCTTGCCAGCTTATAGGTTTGGAAGGACTCACGTCTTTCTCTTCCTTAGATTAAGAGTTATTCCTTTTATTTAGGTTCCCATTTATTTGATTTTGCAGTTTCTCCACCTCCATCTCCTCTGCTTCAAATTCAAGCTTTGGCTCCCGCTCCGTCCATTATCCCGAGACTCGAGGCCGTTGCCAAAGATCTAGCCCGTGTTGAGGTTGATCCCCTGGCTGGTTCCCATGTGTCAGATACTGCCCATGCTACCTCCCAAGTTGATCTTACTCGTAGCGAGAGTTCCACCGAATCCAGCAAGATGGTTCCTCCCAAGAAACCGCCGCGCCTTTCTTATAGGGAGAGGATGCGATTGCGCCCTACCCCGACGGTAGCTGGTGCTCTTGACAAGAGGGTCAAAGAGGCTTTTGGTAAGTCTATTCATGCTGAGATGGCGCTTCGAGAGGAGGTTGAAAAGGATGAGCGTCGTGAGCCCGAAGCTGATCCTGTTAGAGGTGGCATATTGCCAATAGGTGGTGAAACCGAGACTGCCCGACACGATGCTCGAGCTACATGTCCTCAAAGGTCCACTTCTAGGGTGTCCTCTAAGGAGCCAAGTCATTCGGCTGAGCAGCAATCCCGTTCCAAACGATCTCGTGGTGATGGTTTTGATGGTAAAGAAACATCAAGGAGGTACGTGGTACCTCGTTCTCAGGGTAGCGGAGGTGCTTCTCCAAATGCCTTTAGGTTTGACTTTGACGAACCTGAGGCAATTGTGGAAAACAGCTCCCAGCTTGCAAATCTCTTTAGACGTGTTAGGCCCTCGTCTTGCTTCTTGCTATCTCATAGGAACATGAAGAAGCCTAAGGGCTATATTCAGTTCGCAAGTGCGATGGGCCAGGTAGTTTTTGCTGTCTTTACCCCCCTTTTTTTGCTTTGATTTTTCCTCAGGAAGCTCAAGCTCTGATTTCTTCGTTGGAGAAATCAAACGAGGATTTGAAGGTGGATCTCCGTGTTGCCGAGGGGCGAGCTGGAGCTGCTGAGGTTGGTTTGCGTTCCGCTAGTGAAAACATAGTGGACTTGAGGGTCCAGGTTGAGAAGGTTACTGAAGACTCGAAGAAACTTGCCAAGAGGCAAAAGGAGATGGTGAGGAAGGCTGAGAAAGCTGCGAGGAGGGAGATATCTAAGCAGTATCGTGCCATTCTTTTGGGAATAAAAGATAAATGGGAGAAGAAAAAGATCGAGGTCGATACCGAGACCCAAATTAGGGAGTGTAAATCCAATATCCTTCTTCTTGATGATATTATCAGCCAGACCATCAATGATTTTGAGGCCGAAAAGAAAAGCATCCAGGTTGAGAAGCTGAGGTTGGACGCGGAGCTTGCCATCGTCCAGGTATCAGATTTTTCCCTGGGTAAAATTGATATTCCTCAGGTATCCGATGACTCGGTTACGCTGCATGCTGGGTCAAGCGCACAATTGAATGATCAGCTGGACCTTGATTCTCAGGAGCTCAGGAAGGAGTTCCCGCTGCCATTGAATCAGGCTGCCCCGGAGGATAAACCAGCTGATCGTACTTATTAAAAATACCTTTACTGTTTTCTTTTCTTGTTGCTCTTTTGAACTTGGTGCATGGGGAGGCCTTTAAACCTTTTTCCGGTTTGTTTGTTGAACTTTTTTATGCCCTAGTGGGCTTTTGGTTTGAACTTATGCTCCTTTGAGGAGGCTTTATTTATTTTGATGAAAAAAAATCTTTCTTTTTATGGTTGTTCATGTTTTTTGCCTTTATAGAGGTTGTGTTTTTTTTTAGATCAAAGGCGGTTTTTCAGCCAAGGATTCGTTTAGAGACCTTGTTCCCAGGTCATTTAGAGACTTCGGGAGCTGACCAGACGATTTAAAGACGCAAGGTCGAAGCCATTTAGAGGCATGCGTGTAACCTAAACAGTTTAGACGTAGAGGTTATTGTCATTTAGAAACTACAAAGGTTGTGACTCTGCAATTTCGACGCAAAGTCGAGTCGTGCTAACTGGTAGCATGCTCTAGCTCGTAAGGCTGTTTATTTATAGAGTGAAGCTTTTAGCTTGTATATGATAGCTGAGGGGTCTCAGGCTGTTTTTAACAGGCTCACAGAAGAAGATTTGTTTTATATTAATAGCTGCACCCTTGTGAGGTTGCCTACGTACCCTGAGGAGGGATCAAGCCTTTTCGTAGTTCGATTTTTACAAGTGTCTTTTTAGTGATAGTACTTCTTTTAAATTCATGGCATTCCATGAGTTCCTTTCAGGCGTATTATCGTGCATCCTGGTGAGCTTATATACGCCGTCTTTTACTATCTCGGAGATCCGGTATGGACCTTCCCAGTTGGTGCCTAGTTTTCCGGCATTTCTTTCCCTTGTGTTCTCGTAGGTTTTTCGTAGGACGAGCTCGCCGACTCGAAATCTTCGCTGCTTGACCTTTGAATTATAGTAGCGTGTTGCCGCTTGTTGATAATTTTGAAGGTTAACGAGTGCTCGGTCTCGACGTTCATCGATAACATCGAGGTGGTCGAGAAGCATTTCGTTGTTCAGCTCCTCGTTAATGGGACATATATCTACTCACAAGCTGGGAACTGCGACCTCTGCGGGAACCACAGCCTCGATTCCATAGGCTAAAGAGAACGGTGTTTCTGAGGTTGCCTTGCGAGGTGAGGTCCGACAGGCCCACAGTACTCCAAGGAGCTCGTCGGACCACATTTGCTTTTTAGCACCCAGTCGTTTATTGAGATTGCTCAGTATTAGCTTATTTGCTGCCTCAGCCTGCCCGTTACCCTGAGGGTAACGTGGGGTCGAGGTTGTTAATCAGATTCCGTGATCTATGCAGAATTCGAGGAATTGATTTGAGATGAATTGTGATCCATTGTCGGTCACGATTTTGTATGGGACTCCGTGCCGGCAGACATTGTTCTGCCATACGAATTCCTGTAAGTGATTTGCTTTAATTTGCTGGAAAGCTCCTGCCTCCACCCATTTGGTGAAGTAGTCGGTGAGGACGAGTAAGAAACAACACCTTCTTTTTCCCGAAGTTACCATGGGTCCTACTACATCCATTGACCACCTCATAAAGGGGTATGGAGATGAAATGGAGGATAAGTTTTCTGTAGGCTGATGTAGAGTCGGAGCATGCCGTTGGCATTTGTCGCATGCCTTAGAATGTTCTTCGCAGTCAGCAACCAAAGTGGGCCAAAAATATCCTTGCCTTTTGATCCTAATAGCTAGTGCCCTTCCTCCGGAGTGGCTGCCACACGAGCCTCCGTGAATTTCCGATAATATCGTAAAGGCTTCGAGCCCGTGGATGCATGCTAGGTAGGGGCCGTTTACACTTCGCTTGTAAAGGCAAGGGCTGATTATACAATATCTTGAAGCTATGGTTTTGAGCTTGCGAGCTTCCCACTTGTTGGGGGGAGCCTCTCCCCCCTCAATGTAATGTATAATCGCTACTCGCCAGTCAGCTCTTGCGATCATTTTTTCGCGGAGCGTAACGTGCCTGGCGTCAAGCAGTTCTGGCTCCGGGACGGTGGCCTCTTCCTCTTGTGGTGGGAGGTCGCATGTTACTGTGGCTATTGTTAGATCTATTTCCATGTCGTCATTGTCTATTTCCATCGGAACCTCGCTATCTTCGCCGATTTTGATGCTTGGTTTTTCAATTCCTTCTACTGGAATTACTCTTTTTATAAGTGGATTTGAGGTTGATGCCAGAGCTGCCAGTGCGTCTGCTATTGTGTTCTCACCTCGTGGTATTCGCGTTAGATTGAAGGTTTCGAATTGTTTGACTAGCTCGCGAACTATGGCTAGATAGGATTCCATCCTGCTATCTCTGGTTTCGTATTCTCCGTGAAACTGGCTTGTAATTAGCTGGGAGTCGCTGAACGCATTTAGCTTACGTATTCCTATTCCAGCTGCGAGTCGGAGGCCTGTTATTAAGGCCTCGTAATCGGCTTCGTTATTTGATGCTGAGAATCCGAGTCTGAAAGATTGTTCTACAATTTCGTTAGTCGGGGATATAAGGTGGATTCCCGCACATGCCCCCTGTTTCGAGGAGGCTCCATCGACATAAAGCTGCCAGGTTTCGGTGCTTGTTCCGGTAACCTGGCTGGTAGCTATGAGCTCGATAATGAAATCAGCTAGTACTTGTGCTTTGGCACTAGTCCGAGGTCGATATTCGATATCGTACTCGCTCAGTTCGATGGCCCACTTTGCTAACCTGCCAGACTGATTGGGGCTGTGCAATACTGTGCGTAATGGCTGTGTTGTCATTACTACGATGGGGTGTGATTGAAAATACGGCCTGAGTTTGCGAGCTGAGATTAATACTGCCAGAGCCAGTTTTTCCATTCGTGGATATCTGGTCTCGGCATCTACTAAGGATTTACTCACGTAGTAGATTGGTTTTTGCTCAGCTCGTTCTTCTCTTATGAGGACGCCACTCACTGCGACTTCGGAGATCGCTACGTATAGGTAAAGTGGTTCACACTCAATCGGTTTTGATAAGATGGGGGGCTCGGAGAGGTACGTTTTTAGTTGTTCAAAGGCTTCCCCGCACTTATCATCCCATACGAATCTTTTGTTTCCCTTTAGTAACTGGTAAAAGGGGAGACATTTGTCAGTCGACCTGGAAATAAACCGATTTAACGCGGCAATACGGCCTGTCAGCCTTTGCACCTCTTTTACTGAGCTCGGAGGTTGCATTCCCAGGAACGCACTGATTTGCTTGGGGTTTGCTTCTATTCCTCGGGGACACGCTTTGTTTAGATCCGTAAAATCTATGCATACTCGCCAGGTGCCATTTTTCTTTTTTACTACAACCGGATTTGCTAGCCAATCGGGATATTTTACTTCTTTGATGAATCCCACATCTAGCAACCTGGTGACCTCGCTATTGACAACGTCGGTCTTGTCGGGTCCGAATTTCCGACGCTTTTGGCGTACTGGTTTGTGGTTTGGATCCACATTGAGCTCATGTGAAATGATATTTAGATCGATTCCGGGCATGTCTGCTGTTGTCCATGCGAATGAACCAGAATTTTCTTTGAGGAATGTTATTATTTGTTATTTTTGGGATATGTTGAGCTCAGACCCAATTCCAACTTTCTGGTCAGGATGAGACTCGTTGACCACGATTTTCTCGATAAGGTCTTTGCGAGGTCCGATATTGCATGGGCCACTTTTCTTTTTGGCTAGTCGGTATGTGAGCTCATCTTTTCGTTGCAGTTGGTATACGGCGCTTTCCTTTGCGATCTGGAAGCCTGCCATGTAGCACATTCTGGATTCCTTTTGACTTCCCTTAATTGTTGTGATCCCATTTTGGGCTGGAAATTTTATGCATTGATGGTATGTCGAGGATACAGCTCTCATTGAATGTATCCAGGTCCTTCCCAGGATGGCATTGAACGGGGCTGGCCTATCTATAACCGTGAATTCGACTATTCTTCTTACTCCAGTTGCTATTACCGGGAGTTTTATTGTTCCGAGAGATAGCGTGGTTTCCCCGGAAAAGCCGGTTAACACCATCTTGTTTTCTTCGATTTCGTGATCTGGTATATTCATTTCCCTAAGAACGCTTAGGAGGATGAGTTCTACAAAGCTCCCCGTATCTACAAGCATCTTAGTGAGCTCGTATTCGCCCACTTCTAGCATGATGAGGAGAGCATCGTCATGTGGAGAATCTAGTCCAAAAGCCTCGCTTTCCCGGAACGAAATTTGTGTGTTAGGTCCCTTGAATGTGTTCTTATCACGTGTGTCGGTGTTTACCCTTCGCTGATGTTTCTTGATTGAGTTTACGGAGTTGCGGCATAGCTGGGATCCTCCGTGAATAAAGTTAATTCTTTTCTTCGTGCTGGGAGGAGGTAGGTATGTTTCCCTATTTTTGGGGGGGATCTCGCCTCGTCACCTCCTCGGATGAACGTTCTCGTTTACGATCATGCTCAGATGGGCGGTCCCGTCTTTCATCTTCTCGCGCTGGGTAATAGCTCTTCCTTGGAGGAGGTTTTTCCAGCTCGATTTTTCCCAGCTCTCCCGCTGCGAATTTAGCAGCGAGCTGCTTCTTCACCTCGTGGCACTCCTCCGTGGAGTGTCCCTTGATCTTGTTGAAGTCGCACCACTTACTTGGATCATAAGGCTTGAATCTATTACGAGGTGGGCTTCCCACTGAGTATGAGTGTATCCCCTAGCTTTGTTTTTGATCTTGGGACTCCTTTCTCCCAGATTTTTTAGATCCTTGGGAGTTGGTTTTATGAGACTGCTTAACCGAGGTTGCAGGTGCATGCTGTCTTGGCTGAGGTGCACTTGCTTCTTCGAGGATAATCTAGCGCGAAGCGCGATGTAACGCATCATCTAGTGATACCGGCTCCCGAACTGTAAGCTCCTCAAAGAATTTCGAGGTTTTTAAAAATCGGTTTTGGAGGGCTTTCAGGGCCGTTGGATTATGTAGATCGGCGATTTTCGCTTTGACGGCTTTGAAGCTGTCAATATACGTCCGCAGTGAATCGCCTGGCTTTTGAGTGAGAACCCACAAATCAGCCTCCGAGGTCTCGATCTGGATGAATACCGAATATTGTTTCAAGAATGCAGCTTGAAGTTGTGTGAAGTTGTCTATCGAGTTCGGTTTCAGGGAGGTGAACCATTCCAGGGCCGAATCTGCTAGATTTTTGGCGAAGAAACGACAGCGTGCTGACTCTTGGTCACCCCCGGGTAGTCGCACCCTTGAAAAGGCAAATTTGAAGCTTCTCATGAATGCCTTGGAGTCGGTTTCTCCGTTATATCTAGGAAATCGGATGTTCCCGACATCGCCGAGCTGAGGGCTCGCGATTTGTGAAGTGAATGGGGTCTGATTGACCTCGTCAATTACCCTGTCTATCTCAGGTGCTGAGCTTAGAGCAGCGTGGACCTGTGATCTCATTCGCTGTAGCTCGGCGTTCGTTTCTTCGCAATACTTCTTGATTGATTCGAACCCATGTGAGCTGCCGGATCCCAAATGGTTTTCGTTATTGCTCAGGAAGCGGAGCATGAATTCTCCGGCAGGTCAGATCTCGTTTATGTTTTCAGAGCGGACCTGATTGGTTAGTAGATCCGAGGTCGGGTCTACTCCTAGTAAGGTCGCTGTTGGCGTAACCTCTCCTTCCGCAACCTGGGTCGTGGAAGGAGTGAATATTGGATCCGATATCGTCGAGTTGAACTGCGAGGCGGTGGCTGAACCGACCATCCTGCTGGTTGAGGCGTTGATATCGGAAAAGTTTAGTCTTGTCACCGGTGGAGGTGGGAACGGCAATCCTCCCTGCCCATGGGCAAGAAGGGATTGTGCCCCAGGTGGGAGAGCGAGCCTCCCAGAGGTGCCTGCCCGATTTGCTCTTTCGAGGTCGTCCTGGAGTGCTGCCATTGAGCGATTATGCTCTATAAGGCACGATATTAGGTTCCAGATCTCAACTATTTGATCCGGAGCCGATTGGTTCAAGGCTGCAGGTCCCGAGGGGTCGACAATGTCGTTGATCCCGGTCGAGGCACTTGCTCACGAGGTGGTAATGGGAACGCTTGTTGTTCTGTCCAGGTCTGCTGAAACGATGTCGGCGGATTGGGTCAGAGGAATGGAGGTGTATATGACTCCAGATGATGTAGAAACCGCCTCACTTGTTGTATCTGCCATCGTCTTCTTTTGAGTGGTTAGTTTCGTAGGTTACGAAGAGGAAGTTGTTTTGCTCTTCCCCACAGACGGCGCCAAATTGTGAGAGCAGAATCTCACAACCTCAATCCATGGCCTTTCTCAGGTCGTATGTTCTTGAGAAGTAACAAAGAATTTGCTAGGGTGAGTTTGAGATAGAAAAAATGTGTATATTATTATTAGCCAAGAATTCGGTCCCTTTTACAATTACCTCTCTCTTTCCTTTATACAAGTTTTCAAAATACAAAACGTTTTAATCTCCTTCAAAGCGCGGAATTGAATTTGTGATCTTCGAGTAAATGCCCAGCTTGATCCGGGGGAGGACGCATTTAATGTATTTGACTTATTTGTTGTGAGCTCCTTTTCCCAACGATTTCCCCATTTCCTACATGCTCGGCTTCTTCCCAGATCGCGCCCTTGCTTTACGAGGCCAAGTTATGAACCGGGCTTAATTCCAGGCCCATTAAATCGAGCTGAACTTTAGGTGTGGAATTTGGGCCCAACAAACAGGTCCCATCGGTCGGCCACAGCCCGATGCCACGCATCGATGCACTCTCAGATTCGCAGCATTTCCATCGGACGGTTGCATCGGTGTATGGCGTAATACTGCCATTTTTGTCGTCAATCTTGTGAGCTTCCCATCGGTCGGCCACAGCCCGATGCCTCTGCCCGATACCATCTCCCATCTACAAGAGAAAGTTCCTCGGCCAGGCAAAGACGTATTCAGTAAATCCGCGATAACTCCTCAACCAAATGTCCAAATGGCCTGAATCCAACTCCTGTAGACTGATGACTCACTCCTCTACAACTCCTATGAATACCGTTGAGGCTGATTCATAACAGAGGGCCTTCGTCCAGCTACATCTTTCTGGCGTCTCGGATGGACTTTGCATTCCTCTTATGCTCTATAACTCCAAACATCATCAATTGTCTCCAAGACACCTAGAAACACTCCAAATGTATGTAAAACTCACTAAGACCTAATGCAAACACCTATTACTCTAAATAAGACCTAAATGCAAGACAAGACCATGATCATGCATGTGAATTACACAAAACTCTAAATGAAATGCATGCTAAAACATGCAATATATGAGTATATCATGTGTTAAAAAGGACTTGTATGATGTTAAGCACCTAGAAGAATGTTAAATTAAAAGGATAGGGTTTAAACCGGCATTGTGTGTTTGGTTGAGGATTAAAATGGAGAAAGGTATGTGAGACAATTTAAATGGACAGGGGTTCAGTTTAAAGGAACCGGAAGTGACATAGCAAGGTGGGGACTCCCCTTGTTGCGGATTTGTGTGTTTTGGGATATCTCGGAGTATAGGGCCAATATCCCATCGTCTAGGGCTTGATGAGCCCAATGCGCCTTCGGACGGACAGCGGAGGGGCCTCTTAATTCCTGACACCTGGTGTAGTATAGCACTTGGTAGGGCAACGCGGATGCGTGTGCTCTCGGCTGAGGAGGTGATCTAAGTATGCCAATGTTTAGGACTCCCATTGGTTGGTATGTGCTAGTCGCATCTAGGTTGCTTGCAGGTTATTTAGTCGTAGATTGGGCGTGTGCCATAAGTATAGGCGTAACAATAATTTGTGGGCCTCTAGGGTTCATTCTCACTGGGTAATCCAATTATTCACCCTCTCGAAGTTTCCATTTTTGTTTTGCAGGTTAGTAAGATAAAAACTGATTTATTTCGTATTGGTGGCGGTTTTGGGCGTCATGGGATCCTATTAAGGGAGAAGACACGCTGCTTTGGTCGCGCGGCCTTGGCAGGTGTCCAGACACGCTGCGGTTCCTAGTGTTGCTGGAGGCGGGAGTCTCAATTACTATCAGAGCACATGATATGCCACTCCAGTTTTGACCTAGAGGGTCAAGTCGTAGGTTTTTCAAAAAACAGTTGCGAAATGTTTTTGGCCAAAAAGTTTTCTAAAATTTCAAACCCAGCAGTACATTTTAAATAAGTTGTCTTATCTCTCTAACCTAAGCTGTCGTTTCTCCCTCGTCTGCAGTATGGAGCGTTATGTTTCAGTTGAAGTTATTGTTCGTTTCTTTGGTTTTTAGAACTCTTGGCACGTTTAGCTTTTTTCTTATTTTCTGAAACTATTGAGTCTTAGTTCGATCATTTATTCCATTTATTTCGTTGATCGGATCATGTTTTTCAAGAAATATTTCGAGTACCCAAGTTACCAGTTCATTCCGAGAGTTGGAATACATACCATAAGAACCTGAGGGGTTGCAACGGAGATCTTTCACCCTGGAATTCGGGACGAATTCCGGTTAAGGTGGGGAGAATTATAACATCCCGGTTTGGTAGCCCAATAAGGCCTAATTTTCTTTTTCTCTTTTTGTCGATCTTGAAATACACGAAGAGTGTATCCATCTCCTTTCTCGTTTTTAACCTAGCCGCACGACCAGAGAGAGAGAAAAGAGAAGATAGCTCGCCGCCACCTGATATCGCCTTGTCGTGTAACCGCTACTGCGCCGGCCGTCGCTCCTCCTCCACGCCCATGTCTTCTTCTTCTCTCTTCTTCCCGATCGTGTCACCGTTCGTCCGTGTGTGGTGTGTGTGCGTCAATCACGACCACCTCTGTTCGTCATCGTTGTCGAGCCACCACCGTGCACCAGGTAGGACGCCACCATCATCAGAGATCTGCCGCAGCACCGTCGCGTCAAGGGATCACGATCTAGGGTGCGTTTGAGTTGTTTCTGGCAGCGCAAGCAAACTCTGCAACTCCTTCCCCCGAGCCTCTCGTCGATGACCGTTGCTCCGATATGCTCCGCCAACCTCAGCTCAGCACCGCCGCTACTTCACCACCGTCCATTCGCTGATCCGAGATGATATGATCATGGAAAGCAAGGAAGCTGAGGAAGCAGAAGCAGACAAGGAGCTGGAGCCAGTTGGAGTGATCACTCGATCCAGAGCCAAGAAGATGGCAAGTGAAGCTCACTCACTCCTACTTCACTCACTCACTCACAGTGAAGCTCACTCACTCCCACTTCAGTCTCACTCTCACTCGGCCACTTCACTGTCTCACTCTCACTCAGCCACTTCACTCAACCTATCATCAAATCAAGTCTTCTATATCTCCAGCTTGAAGACTACACTCGATCTTGAAGACTAAGTAACTTAGGTGATGATTCTGCACTCTTTTCCCATGTTGAGTTTTGTCCCACTGGGTTTTCTCAACAGGGTTTTTAACGAGGCAGATGAGTCACTACGGCGAGTACTTAGGCTTCTCGATCAGAGAGTAATAATGTACAAGTCGACGTGACTATGTACTTAGTGGTTTTAGAGGTGCACCAATTAGGAGCCTTTGGCTGGGACGCCTCGCTGTTTTATTTAAACTTTAAACGCTTTGCTGTTTTATTTTTAACTCCTTGTAGTTTTAATTCGAACGCTCTGTAGTTTAGGGCTTTGTCGATTTGGGTTGATTTATAAAACCCAAATCTCGCCTCTTTATTTCTTTAGCGAAGATTTTAGATGCAATTGCACAACCAGAGATTGTCTTCTCTCAATATCGATTCTTAGATCATTCTCTTTGAATTCGAGTTTTCCATCACTTGTGAATCAGAAAACTCTACTATCTGTTCTCTCATCTAATCACCTGCAATCTATCCATAAAATCACTTCTATCAATCCCCTTCATCATCGCAAATCACCTTCATCGATTCAGCATCATCACAACGAACCATCATCATCGCGATCCCATTGTTGCAACACCATCTTTATCAGCCTTCCTCCAGAGTTGATCAAGCAGGGACGCATCAAGTGGTATCAGAGCTTGCTCTGGACCAAAGGCTGAGAAAATCCCTAACCCTAACATTTTTCGTTCGCGATTTGCTTGTAGTTTATCTAGGGTTTTCGCGATTTGTTTCATTAGAACTCTAGGGCTGGTGCGATTTGTTTTGTTGGTTGATCGAAGCTGTCTAGCTTTTATCATCCTAGGTTGTTATGTTCTGTGTCTGCATCGCATCATACCTAGATCGTATTTTCTGTTATGTTCGCGAATAGCTTGTCCGCAAAAACCTAGTTTTTGCGCGTTTCCTTTGCCATCTTAGATTGCGATTTGTGTTGGCTGCATCTAGGATCATCGCATCTAGTGTCTAATCAGTAGTATTAGATCGATTAGAGTCTGCCCTAGGTTGTTGTTAGTCTGTTTCTGATCGCGAGTAGTTTGCTTTGTTTTCGCGATTTAGCTTGGTCTTAGAATAGCTAGTTTCGCGATTAGTGTTTCTAGGTGTGCGATCGCTGTCCTTGCATCTAGGGTCGATAAGTTGTTCCTGTTTTGCTTCCAGGTTGCATCTAGTAGGTTCATCTCGTAGTTGCTGCGTTTGCATAACCTGCATCAATTAGAACCTGCATTAATTAGGACCTGCATCAACTAGAACCTGCATCAATTAGTTCTTGCATCAAGTCTGTTTTGTTTCGATTTTTCCTTTAAGACCAGGTTACTGCGAGTTGCTGTTTTGATTCTCAGGTACCATGGAGCTTTCAGCTGAGACCATGGCAGCTCTAAACAAAGCTATGGCAGAGCAGATTAGAGAGTCAAACCAAACTGTGACAACGCAGCTCACTCAACAGATTGAACAGCTCAA
The DNA here is from genome assembly GCA_002933935.1 of Eutrema yunnanense. NCBI lineage: Eukaryota > Viridiplantae > Streptophyta > Magnoliopsida > Brassicales > Brassicaceae > Eutrema > Eutrema yunnanense. The sequence continues at coordinate 337,177 of PKML01043580.1, read as the reverse complement.
AGAGAAGTTTGAAGCCCAGATTAGTGGTATCCTCAAGGATCAGAGTGCAAGTGGAGATGAGTCTTCAGAGAC
>PKML01043580.1:300280-333611 GCA_002933935.1 Eutrema yunnanense | reverse complement strand
CTAAGTAACTTAGGTGATGATTCTGCACTCTTTTCCCATGTTGAGTTTTGTCCCACTGGGTTTTCTCAACAGGGTTTTTAACGAGGCAGATGAGTCACTACGGCGAGTACTTAGGCTTCTCGATCAGAGAGTAATAATGTACAAGTCGACGTGACTATGTACTTAGTGGTTTTAGAGGTGCACCAATTAGGAGCCTTTGGCTGGGACGCCTCGCTGTTTTATTTAAACTTTAAACGCTTTGCTGTTTTATTTTTAACTCCTTGTAGTTTTAATTCGAACGCTCTGTAGTTTAGGGCTTTGTCGATTTGGGTTGATTTATAAAACCCAAATCTCGCCTCTTTATTTCTTTAGCGAAGATTTTAGATGCAATTGCACAACCAGAGATTGTCTTCTCTCAATATCGATTCTTAGATCATTCTCTTTGAATTCGAGTTTTCCATCACTTGTGAATCAGAAAACTCTACTATCTGTTCTCTCATCTAATCACCTGCAATCTATCCATAAAATCACTTCTATCAATCCCCTTCATCATCGCAAATCACCTTCATCGATTCAGCATCATCACAACGAACCATCATCATCGCGATCCCATTGTTGCAACACCATCTTTATCAGCCTTCCTCCAGAGTTGATCAAGCAGGGACGCATCAGCCACCGTCGTTGACTGCCATCCTCGTTGTACGTCTCCGCCTCTTCTTCTCGTTGTGCAATCACATATTCATCAACATCAAGTCATCGTGCAACTCATGCCTCAGTCCAAGCTCGTGAATCCAAGGTGAGGGTTCGAGGACACTTTCCCGTTTACGTTTATAGTTATGTTATGATATGAATCGACTAAGGACCGGCTTGCTCTAGGTACGGTAGAGGTTGATAGATCCATGAATCCAAGGAATTCACGAAGAGAGATGAATACTTTGAAACGAGGGGGTGGCTACGTTGCTTGAGGGATTCGGGAACAAGGATGATAAAGCGTGGGAGATGAATCCCGAAAATCTCCATGCCTCTTATTACGAGAAGAATCGAACAAACAACGGATCGAAGGTTGCGTCGAGATATTGCAGAATTACACTCGGTAAACCGAAGAGAAATATCGATGAATAACCTTCAAAGAAATCGAAGAACAAGAGCAACGCTCTGAAAAATTATTTAATAAGAAAATGACGTATATTTTTCGACAGTGAGGGAGAAGAAGAGATAAAGAAAATAAAATCAAAGAGACAAGTCAAAGGGTCATTCTCGAAAATGAGAGAAGACCCATCGAAAATGACAACAACAATTAAAACAAGTTTGAATGACTTTTGAAATTTCCCTCGGAAGTCCCTCGGATAGTTCCCTCGGAAAGTTTCCCTCGGGTCAAAGGGTCATTCTCATAAATGAGAGAAGACCCATCGAAAATGACAACAACAATTAAAACAAGTTTGAATGAATTTTGAAATTTCCCTCGGTTGAAATCCCTCGGAAAATTTCCCCGCAAAATTCTCAAGAGATCGGACTGTTAGACGGTATAAGCATGTTGCCTCGTTAAAACATCTATACGGAAAATCCATTGGGATAAAACCGTTGAAGAGGACATCGAACAAGCAAGTCCACTGAAGATGATGCCACCGACCGGAGAAGGACAACTGCCAAACGAAGACCCAATATGGACCAAGTTGGATCCATCTCAAGACGTGAAGAACTTGGATGCTACCAATTCGGAAGAGAATTGGATCGTGCGTACGACAAGATCACTTGCTGATCTTGTTTATTGGCGTCAACCATTCTTTTGCGAATTTGGGACAGCAGGTCCTAAATATAGAGAATATTTCAGGTACCGAGGAGAAGCAACAAGAGCCAAAACCGCAAAATATCAATGGCGTGAACAAAAACTCGGATCAAAATAAAGACCATGGAGACGCCGATTACTTGCTACTCAAGCCAAACATCAAGCTGCCATGGAAAGGAGTAATTGCATCCTTTCTGATCAAGGAAGAACCACCGGATGCGCACATCCAACTCCGACCAAAGCCCGAGCTAACCATGAGCCGAGGTAAGCGTCTAAACCCTCGAACCGTTCGAGATTTTAACTTGCTTTATCTATGGGCAGGTAATCTAGTTTTGAGATCAAAACTTTCTCAAGAAAGAGGAAATGATGAGGACATCGAACAAGCAAGTCCATTGAAGATGATGCCACCGACCGGAGAAGGACAACTGCCAAACGAAGACCCAATATGGACCAAGTTGGATCCATCTCAAGACGTGAAGAACTTGGATGTTACCAATTCGGAAGAGAATTGGATCGTGCGTACGACAAGATCACTTGCTGATCTTGTTTATTGGCGTCAACCATTCTTTTTCGAATTTGGGACAGCAGGTCCTAAGTTACATTCACCTAAGGGTAAAATATCAAACATTGATCAAGTCACCAAGGGAGTTGAAAACGTTTGCATGAAGAGCTCACAATTGAAGGCGTTATTCACACACACGTCGCTACCAGCTCACGCCACTTCAGGAAACGAGATACATATCAAATTCAAGATCTTTGAGTCTAGTTTCCAAAACACTAAAGATCATCCCAGGCCGACTTACCAATCGCCCAATAACGGTCCAACAATGAGGACGTATCCAAAGGGCTCATTTGCATTAACCTTGGGCTCTAAGTTACTCAACATGGGCCTTTACTTGTTTGACTCATTAGAAAATTATGTGTGGCATCCAGGAGCCTTCTATAATCACTCAGAAGTCTCCACATACGAGCCTAGCTGCATCCACAAACAAGCCTCCTTGAATTCGGGGAGCACTCACTCAACAAGCTCCTTGATTTCGGCCACCATCACCAAGATTCAAAACCCTTCACTTCTACGCCCACCAAGGAAGCCACCTACTTGTTTCAAGGACATTCCACTCGCCCAACTCCTTGCAGATACAGACCCAAGCAAGGTCAAGGAGCAGCCTCCTTAAATCATGCAAAACACCACTCCAACCAGCCTCCTTAAATCATGCCCACGAAAATAAGGAGCCACCATCTATCTTTGTTTATGGTCTTTGTTTTTTATTTTGAATTATGTTTGTTGCCCTAGTCTTGAGCTCTATATAAATCTCTCATCTATCATTGTAACAAGGACCCTTGAATATTGAAGTAAAAACGTTTATAGTTTCTTTTTACAAAAGTTGGACTTTTGTGTCTTGTTCATTAGAGTTCTAAGGTGGAATCCTTGTTCTCTTTTGTTCTTTTCATTTAGAGTTTTGTGTGAGATACACTCTTCTCTTGTGAAGCTGTGAATCGGATTGTTTGTGAGACTCAAACTCTCTTGTTCGTCCCATTGATTGAGCGAGTCAATCACCTATCCCCATCTCCATCTCTATTTTGTCCACCTTCCGCATCAAAAGCTTGGAATCTCTCGATCATCGAGTGGTCCTTGTATTGGAGTGATTCCGTGCTTGTATCATTTTGGTATCAGAGCTTTAAAAGCTCCTATCCCAGGTTGTGTTCATCCAACTTTTATCCTTTGTTTTTCTATTTTGCGTTTGTTTCATTTCATAAACCAAAAAAAAAAAATCACAAAAATCGTTTTTATTTTATTTTTCTTTCTTGTAAACGTTTTGTCTTTAGAGTCTTGTGTGTCAATCACTTGCTCTCTACTGCTTTGCGGATTAAGAACTTGTGAGATTCAAGTTTCTTGTTCGTGAGTTGTTTGTGGAATCCATCAACAACAACGTTTTGCATTTGTTTCGTTATTTGTTTCATTTAAAAAAAAAAAAATCGTTGCATTTATTTCTTGTTTCGATTCTGTTCTTAGTTGTTTTCTTGTTATTTGATTTCTTATAAACTCAACAACCAAAATAAAAATTGTCTTACTTGATTTGTGTAGTGTTGTTTCACAAAAGAAGACTTACAAAATTTGTGTGCATTTGTTTATTGCTTGTTTGAATTATTTTTGCATTTGTTTCATTTTTATAAATTCAAAAAAAACAAAAAAAAATTATATATATATATATCAATCGTGTGTTTGCATTTGTTCTTGTTTTGTTTAATTTTGTTGTATCTTATTCTTGTTTGTTCTTAGTAACTATTATTCAATATTTTCGGTGTGCTTAAGTGAATACGATTCTGATTATTGTCTTGTTATTTTGCAAGGAACGACTTCGAAAAAATCAGAAACAATGGAGTACTCGGATGAAGAAGATCATTGGAGTGAAGGAGAAGAAAGCCAAGTCTTCAGCGATGACGAAACTGACCTTGAGACACCACCTTGGCCCGGAGACGACTACTCGAACTCGGAATATGGAGAAGATCCTGATGGTGATGAACCTGAACCAGAGCCACCAGATTGTAGCCGAGACGACACAAGCCAACAGAATTGGTTCGGAGAAGAAGAAACCGACCAAGGAGAAGATGTAGGAGATGACCGTGAGGAAGATTCATGGCATGGAGAGACTGAATCTCGATTCAGTCTAGGAGAGTCTTGGAACTATGAAGCTGAGCCAGAAGATAACCAAGTCAATGAGACAGAGTTTGAAGAAGGAGAACCAGAATCTGACCAAGCGCACTTTAAGTCCACCAATCTAACCGAACCATGTGATGAATCGACGGATGACGAAGACTACTTTGAACCGCATCACATCTATTTTTCAGGTCATGAACAAGGACCAGATGGTTACCTACTATGGGAAAAGGAAATGGAGAATTGGTGTCGGTTCCACAACATCCCAAAGGAGAAGAGACTATCATGCGCGATTGACTCCCTTGTTGGAGGAGCTTCTACATGGTGGGAACGAGAAGAAATTATGAGCTACTATTATAATCCGATCAAAACTTGGGGTGATCTCAAGCAGCGTATGTACAAGGAGTTTGTACCGAAATCCTACAATCCTAACTACACTCCCAAGAGACATATGTTCCAAGCAACTTCAAAAAGTTGGATGTCAACACCAAAACCGCAGCCTATTTTTGACCGCAAGAACGCTTGCTGTCCCGAGCCAAAGAAGGTGCTTCAAGGCATTCTGGAGAAGAATACAAGGGCTAAGAAACCAGTGGCAGCAACAGAAGTTAAATCAAATCCCAGCCCACCGGTCATAGCTCACCCGAGAAGCACAAAACCGTCGCTTAAACCGCAAAGTCCAACAAAGCAATGTAAGTCTTCTGAACTCTCTAAAGTAGATACTATGATCTGTTATAGATGACATCAAAGAGGGCATTTTGCTAAGACGTGCCCAGATAGAAAATCCCAAAATATTTCATCAATTGAATTGGAAAAGGAGACTAGCGATGTAGAAAAAGATAAGTTGAATTTTGAAAATTCCAGTTCGTGTATATTACACTTGTCTTTGCCAAAGGTTGTTAGTGCAGGTATAAGACATGTAGTGGAGCACACTATGAACGAGGCAGCCACTGAAAATAATGGAAGTGGCACCAGTAACGTGCTGCTACAAGAAGAGCCACCCGATCGAGCCATAAATCACAATATCGTGGCGACGAAGGAACTAGAACGCATCGACAGTTCTGATCATGTAAGTCATCCCTCACTGTTATATACTTCTGATGACTCAATGTATGTGTTCATGGACGTGATAAGTCCCATAGAATCTGATGAAAAAATAATTTCGGTGGAAAAATCTATAAGCCAGATTTTGTATCTTGAGTCACACGTAGAAGCAAAACTAAATGAATTGACTCAAACTGAATTTTGCTCTGTTTCTTATGATAATTCCATGACTGCCATAACACACTTGCTTCTTGCCAAAAATATAGAGAATATTTCAGGTACCGAGGAGAAGCAACAAGAGCCAAAACCGCAAAATATCAATGGCGTGAACAAAAACTCGGATCAAAATAAAGACCATGGAGACGCCGATTACTTGCTACTCAAGCCAAACATCAAGCTGCCATGGAAAGGAGTAATTGCATCCTTTCTGATCAAGGAAGAACCACCGGATGCGCACATCCAACTCCGACCAAAGCCTAAGCTAACCATGAGCCGAGGTAAGCGTCTAAACCCTCGAACCGTTCGAGATTCTAACTTGCTTTATCTATGGGCAGGTAATCTAGTTTTGAGATCAAAACTTTCTCAAGAAAGAGGGAATGATGAGGACATCGAACAAGCAAGTCCATTGAAGATGATGCCACCGACCGGAGAAGGACAACTGCCAAACGAAGACCCAATATGGACCAAGTTGGATCCATCTCAAGACGTGAAGAACTTGGATGCTACCAATTCGGAAGAGAATTGGATCGTGCGTACGACAAGATCACTTGCTGATCTTGTTTATTGGCGTCAACCATTCTTTTGTGAATTTGGGACAGCAGGTCCTAAGTTACATTCACCTAAGGGTAAAATATCAAACATTGATCAAGTCACCAAGGGAGTTGAAAACGTTTGCATGAAGAGCTCACAATTGAAGGCGTTATTCACACACACGTCGCTACCAGCTCACGCTACTTCAGGAAACGAGATACATATCAAATTCAAGATCTTTGAGTCTAGTTTCCAAAACACTAAAGATCATCCCAGGCCGACTTACCAATCGCCCAATAACGGTCCAACAATGAGGACGTATCCAAAGGGCTCATTTGCATTAACCTTGGGCTCTAAGTTACTCAACATGGGCCTTTACTTGTTTGACTCATTAGACAATTATGTGTGGCATCCAGGAGCCTTCTATAATCACTCAGAAGTCTCCACATACGAGCCTAGCTGCATCCACAAACAAGCCTCCTTGAATTCGGGGAGCACTCACTCAACAAGCTCCTTGATTTCGGCCACCATCACCAAGATTCAAAACCCTTCACTTCTACGCCCACCAAGGAAGCCACCTCCTTGTTTCAAGGACATTCCACTCGCCCAACTCCTTGCAGATACAGACCCAAGCAAGGTCAAGGAGCAGCCTCCTTAAATCATGCAAAACACCACTCCAACCAGCCTCCTTAAATCATGCCCACGAAAATAAGGAGCCACCATCTATCTTTGTTTATGGTCTTTGTTTTTTATTTTGAATTATGTTTGTTGCCCTAGTCTTGAGCTCTATATAAATCTCTCATCTATCATTGTAACAAGGAACCTTGAATATTGAAGTAAAAACGTTTATAGTTTCTTTTTACAAAAGTTGGACTTTTGTGTCTTGTTCATTAGAGTTCTAAGGTGGAATCCTTGTTCTCTTTTGTTCTTTTCATTTAGAGTTTTGTGTGAGATACACTCTTCTCTTGTGAAGCTGCGAATCGGATTGTTTGTGAGACTCAAACTCTCTTGTTCGTCCCATTGATTGAGCGAGTCAATCACCTATCCCCATCTCCATCTCTATTTTGTCCACCTTCCGCATCAAAAGCTTGGAATCCCTCGATCATCGAGTGGTCCTTGTATTGGAGTGATTTCGTGCTTGTATCAACCGTATACAGGAAATAGAGTACAACGCGACTTACACAAACGGCAAACCTCAAGGAGAAATCGAAGATAATGAGGTGAGGACGGGTTGCGTAAGTTGATCCTCCTCGATCCGTGAATCCGTAAGTAAGCTATGCACCGCTCCCGCTAGCTTCTGTGCCTTAAACTGTGTGATAGGTCCTGTCGGGATGACCATTGCGTCTTCTTGAACCTCATCTGAAGTCGTCACGTTCATGATCATATCATCCCCCTCCACTTGAAAAGGATTTGCCCTCAAATCGATTTCATCTGCAACATAAGGAATAATATCAGCAACATTGAAACTTAAGCTTATTGAATACTTACCTTGGAGATCGAGTTTGTAGGTGTTGTCGTTGATCTTTTCCACCACGGTGAACGGCCCATCAACTCTCGGCAAGAGTTTAGATTTCATTTCTTCCGGGAGCCGTTCCTTTCTTAGATAAATCTACACAAGATCACCGGGTTCAAAAACCTTCTTGTGACGTCCTTTGTTTGCATGTTTGCGGTATTGCTCCGTCTTATGCTCAATGTTCGCTTTCGCCTTCTCGTGCATCTATTTGACCATCTCGGCCCGTTTCTTACCATTCAAACTTACATGTTCCCTCAAAGGTAAAGGGGTTAAATCGAGAGGAGTAAGCGGATTAAAATCATAAACGAGTTCAAAAGGTGAAAACATAGTAGTAGAATGTTGTGCATGATTGTAAGCAAATTCTACATGGGGTAAACAATCTTCCCACGACTTAAGATTCTTTTTAATCACCGTTCTCAACAGAGTTCCTAAGGTCCTATTGACCACCTCGGTTTGACCATCGGTTTGCGGGTGACAAGTCGTAGAGAAACAAAGCTTAGTTCCTAATTTGCCCAAAGGGTCTTCCAAAAATAACTAAAAAACTTTGTATCTCTATCCGAAACTATGGTTCTAGGCATCCCATGCAAACAAACAACTTCCCTAAAGAATAAATCAGCTATATTCGATGCATCATCGGTCTTATGACATGGAATAAAATGTGCCATTTTAGAGAACCTATTGACCACAACAAATATCGAATCACTACCTTTCCTAGTTCTAGGCAAACCTAAAACAAAGTCCATGGATATATCAGTCCAAGGTGCACTAGGAATGGGTAATGGAGAATACAGACCTTGATTTTGACGTTTGGACTTGGCATACTTACAAGTCGTACATCGGTTGCAAATTCTTTCCACATCACGTTTCATGTGCGGCCAAAAGAAGTGATCTTGCACGATGTGAAGGGTTTTGGCAACGCCAAAATGTCCCATAAGTCCACTACCATGTGCTTCCCTAATAAGAAGATCTCGCAAAGAGGAATTAGGAATACAAAGACGGTTCTCGTAAAACAAGAAACCGTCGCTTCTAAAATACTTTCTAAAAGCGAATTTAGCACAAGATAGAAAAACTTCCTGGAAATCAGAATATGATGCGTATGCGTCCTTGATCATCTCAAACCCAATTATCTTGGCATCAAGATTCGAAATCAAAGTATACCTCCGAGACAACGCATCAACTACGACGTTTTCTTTACCTTGCTTGTACTGAATTATGTACGGAAACGTCTCGATAAATTCAACCCAACGTGCGTGCCTCTTGTTATACTTTTGCTGGCTCTTCAAGTGCTTGAGGGATTGATGATCCGTGTGAATAATGAACTCCTTCGGCCATAGGTAATGCTGCCACGTTTGGAGAGCTCGGACTAAGGCATAAAGTTCATTGTCGTATGTAGGATAGTTAAGCTTTGCTCCTCCAAGTTTCTCGCTGAAGAATGCTACCGGTTTCTTCTCTTGCATAAGTACAGCACCTATACCAATACCAGAAGCGTCACATTCGATTTCAAAAGCTTTCATAAAATCAGGTAAAACAAGAAGAGGGGCGTGAGTGAGTTTATTTTTCAGCAGTTGGAACGCGTCCTCTTGAGCTTGTTCCCAACGAAATCCCACGTCCTTCTTGATTACTTCGGTTAGTGGTGCGACAATAGTACTGAAATCACGAACGAATCATCGATAAAATCCAGCTAAGCCGTGAAAGCTTCGGACCTCGCTAACGGTCTTAGGGCTCGGCCAATCTCGGATTGCCTTAATCTTGCTATCGTCCACCTGTATGCCCTAAGAACTAACCACAAAACCTAAAAAGACAACGTTATCTGAACAAAAAGAGCATTTCTTTAAATTACCAAACAAACGTTCCTTCCTAAGCACGTCTAACACCAATCTCAAATGTTCCACATGTTCGTCTAGGTTCTTACTATAAATCAGGATATCGTCAAAGTACACAACTACAAAGACGCCTATATACGACCTAAGAACATGGTTCATCAAACGCATAAAAGTGCTAGGAGCATTGGTTAAACCAAACGGCATAACAAGCCATTCATACAAGCTGTGTTTAGTTTTGAAAGCGGTTTTCCACTCATCACCTTCCTTCATTCGGATTTGGTGATAACCATTTTTCAAATCAATGTTAGTGAACACGCTAGATCTATAAAGCTCATCTAACATATCATCTAACCTCGGGATCGGATGACGATACTTTACTGTAATGTTGTTTATCGTACGGCAATCGACACACATCCGCCAAGTGCCGTCTTTCTTGGGCACGAGTAACACGGGCACGGCACACGGGCTCATACTCTCCCGTATGTGTTCTTTCGCCATCTGCTCATCAACTTGGCGTTGTAGTTCCTTTGTTTCCACGGGATTAGTACGGTAAGCCGGCCGGTTCGGAAGTGTAGCGCCGAGGACGAAATCAATTTGATGTTCGATTCTGCGGAGTGGTGGCAAACCACTGGGACCATCTTCTGGGAAAACATCTGAATATCCCTGCAAAAGAGAAGAGATACTACTCAGAATATCCGGCTCGAGATTAGTCATGCTTGTAAAAGCATCCCTAAAAACTAACAAAACAAAAGATTGCCGAGAAATGAGAGCATGTTTAAGTTCACTCGGTTTAATAAACAAAGATTCATTTACAGGTGTCCTCTCACATATCTTAGAACCAACACTCTCGGTTTTAACAGAAGTAGAAGTTGAGGGATCGCTTACCTTGCTTTTACCTTGGTTTTGTTCAAGCTTAAGTTGATCGAGAAATACCTCGTGTGGAGATAATGGTGCAAGGGTGATCTTCCGGTCTTGATGTTCAAAGGAGTGCTTGTTTGTAAACCCGTCATGGACGGCTCTACGGTCGTATTGCCACAGTCTTCCAAGTAGGATATGACCAGCCTCCATAGGTAAAACATCGCACACGATTTCATCCTCGTATCGACCTATCGTCAAAGGGACCGAAACTTGTCGGGTAACTTTGAGATGTCTTTGATTGTTCAACCACCTAAGGTTATAAGGCTGTGGATGCTTCGTGGTCTCCATACCTAGCTTATCCACTAAAGTAGTGCTAGCAACGTTAGTACAACTTCCACCGTCAATTATAAGACTACATACCTTGCTTTTGACCATGCAACGGGTATGGAAGAGGTTCTCTCGTTGTTCATTCTCAATACCCGGTTCCGGGGCAAGAAGAACACGTCTGATATATCATGGTTTTTACCCCGTTTAAGTCATGATATAAGTCTGTTTTATAGAGTCTTTCTACTATTTTGTAGTGTTTTAGAGTCTTTTACAGGTTTTAGCACGTTTGGAGCATAATTGGAGATATTGGAGCTTTCTGGAGCATTTTGGAGCGAAGCAAACGTTCGTGTAGCTAAGTACCCGATTTGAAGCATCAGTATCGATCGATACCCCATTGGTATCGGTCGATACTCATCAAAGCAGACAAGACCCGTGACTTTAATGAAGATTTGAAGAATTGCAGAATGGTCCTGAAGACTTTATTATTTACAAGAAGCTCCAAAATGTGATTTAGATTATTTAATAGGATTTTACAGCCACTTTAATGGCTATGCTTTAATTTTACTTTGGTTTTGTGAGAGAGCTTATTGAAGGGAGACAAGTCTGAAACTATGTTCGTCCGAGAGAAGATTTCGAACCCTCTTGTTACTCTTTCTGATTTATTTGATGATTTATTCAAACATGTTTATTGCTTCAGTTTCCATGTCTGAGTAGATCTCTTGTTAGGTTCAGGGTTCTCATAAGGGTTATCTCTGAATGCTAGATTGATTAGTTATTAGGATTCACCATCCGAATTAGTTCTTCACCATAGGTTGTTTGCAAAGCTAATTCTAGATTGATCACCTAGAACTTAGATCTTATGATAATTGATTAGGCGCGGAAGTGCATTTAACTACCTGATAGAACCTAGGGTGAGTAAAATAACTATTCGCAAAGGAATTTGGTTAAGTTGTTTTGTGAACAAATCAAACCTGATTTAAAAGCTGATTTAGACTTTAGGATTCGCAAAGGAATTTGGAATTCCTAGGATTTAGATTTAGATAGTTTTCGCAGCGGAAGTTGGTAAACTATATCTTAGTGATTTGAGTTCAAGAACCGTGCTAAATCTGAATCATGTTAGTTAGTTTGTCTGCATTCATTGATTTCCTGAGAAATACCCTGAACCTAGTTTTCTCCCAATTGAATTTACAACCTTTTTAATTCGCATTCTATTTTCAATACCATTGATTTGCTTAGCATAATTTTCACCTATATAATCTATTGTGTGTCTATGTGAGTTCTTGTGTTCGACCCCTACTATACTGCAACTACTGCTTAGTACTCTTAGGGTATTAATTTGAGCATACCAAATTTGGCGCCGTTGTCGGGGACTCAATTCGCCATTAGATTTTAGTCTGAGAATTTCGACTAAGCTCGTCGGTATCGATCGATACTATCTAGTATCGGTCGATACTCGCCGTTTTCTTTTTGTTGATATCGATCGATACCTCATTGGTATCGGTCGATACTCAACGTGTTTTTTGTTACTTACGTTCTTTGCCTAGTGTGTTTCAGGTGTGAGTTTGGAACGTGCAAACATGAAAGCAAAAGAAGCCAGCGGAGATGAACAATACAGTGATTCTGATTTAGGATGCTGCTGGAGCTTTGAGATACCAAGAGGGTCGATTGTGCAATGAGAGAGGGCAGCGACTTGATGAAGTTAGAAATATCATTGTCCCTGCAGTTGCTGTGAATGTAGGGAACACTGTGATTAATCGCGGTAGGACGATTGGTGAGTACAACAGGCGTGATCAATTTTACGTCAATCGATCAGCGATTCGCCCTCCTGCTTTTCAGAGGGATGACTTTGAGCTAAAACCTGCATACTTCACTCTTGTGGGTCAGCATCTTTTTCATGGTCTTTCTCATGAACATCCTATAGATCACATTGAGAGGTTTGAGGACTTGGTTACAAGCATCAAGTGCAATGGAGTGTCCTATGATTACCTCTTCTGCCAGCTCTTCCCATACTCTCTTGGTGGAGATGCAACTTACTGGATGAAGCAGTTACCTACTGGGTCGCTGAATACCTGGGAAGAGACGAAGAAAACCTTCCTGAACAACTTTTTTGATGATGCAAGATCTGAAGAGCTCAGGAACAAGATCTCTCAGTTTTCTCAAGGACCAACAGAAGCACTCAAGGCTGCTTGGATTCGTTTCAAGTCATATCAGAGAGATTATCCGCACCATGGGTTCACTCAGGTTCAGTTGCCGGGTACATTCTTCGGAGGGATTGATTGGAGGTATCAGATGGCTCTAGATGCTGCGAGCAATGAAAATTTCTACACGAGGTATCCTGACGATGCCTATGTGCTTATTGAGAACTTGGTTTCTAGCAATAGTACCAAGAATGCAGACATGGAGCGCAAGAAGCAAGCTGGTAACTTGGATTGCAGTCAGATTGTTGAGGTGAATGCTAAGTTAGATTCAATGCACAATTTGTTGATGGGCAAGCAGCAGAAGGCTATTCGTTTTTGCAGAAAAGGATGGAGTGGAATTTTTTTAACCACATTAATGGATTTGGATTTCAAGATCAAAGGTATCAATGTCCACCCACACCACCCACTTATGAGAGCAAGTTTGAGTCTATGCTTGAACAGATTCTTCAGGGACAGCAAAAGATGACAGTGGACCTCAATGGGAAGAACGCTATGTACACAGGCCTGAATGGGAAAATTGAGTCTCTCAGTCTTCATCAGAAGATGCTGGAAACTCAAATAGCTCAGACTGCAGCAGCTATCAAGGGAGAGATGGTTCATTCACAGAACGAATACGTCACTGCTATCCCCTCGAGGAGTGGAAAAGAGTTACACCCAGGAGTGCATAAGAGCTCAACTACAGAGATTTTCGTCCCTCATGCCAAGGATGACGATGAGATTTCGGACGCCACCTCGGTGTCGACCGATACTCTCTTGTATCGATCGACACTCGTCCAAGATTCTGTCAAGGACGTCTCGAAGGAGCAAGCATCGATCGATGCCCTCCATACATCGATCGACACCCTCCATGTATCGATCGACACCTACCCAGATACTGCGAAGGAGCCGCGTATGAGTGTTGCCAGACTTCGCAAGCCCAAGAAGCTGAATCCTATTCTTCAACACCTCCGAGCCCCCATCACTCCAAAGCAGATGCGTGGCTTTGAGAAGATGGTACGAAGGATACCCCACTCATTCACTTTTGAAGAAGCTCTAGAGGGTTGGCCTCTGCTGAGTCACTTCCGGGATTGCAGAGAAACCGAGGAAGAGATTAAGGCACTCTTCATCAAGGCAATAAGCAAGTCACTACCACTGAGGTAGTTGACCAAGAGGGAAGACCCAGGAATATTCTCCGTTCCATGCTCTATCTCTGGAGTAGAATTCAAAGAGTCTCTGGTTGACTCGGGGGCTAGCGTCAATGTCATGTCAAAGGCAATTGCAGAGAGATTGGGAGCTGATATTCGATCACCCACGTCATCTATCGCATTCGCAAACAGCTCCACCGCACTCCCATATGGTACAATCCCTGATCTGCTAGTTAACGTAGGAGATTGCTTGGTTCCTAGTGATTTTCAGGTTGTGGAGATGAGTGCACAATCTCGTGCGCAGTTGATTCTTGGAAGACCGTTCATGGCTACAGTTGGTGCCATTATGGACACACCCAGCAGCACATCTCCTTCTCATACATTGACAAGGTGGTGTACTACAAAGCTATCCCAAGAGAAACTCCCACACATATCTCTTGCATCACTGTTGTTCTAGGAGAAACATTGGTAGTTGATCTTTTGAAAGAGCTTCCTGACGGACCTAATACCATCGACGTTCTAGATAGTCCTTCTGTCACTACCAAGAAAGACGTCAAAACAGCTAAGGCAAAGGAGTTTGTGAAGAGCAAAGGAGTCAAAAGTGTTCCCCATGTGACTTTAACCCCTCAGAAGTGTGATGGAGATTCAATTGAATATAAGGTGAAGTGCAAGGGAAATTTGAAACCATTCTCCAAGGCTAGAGCTATTCTCACTTCTGAGCTGAAAGAGAAAGGACATGAGTTTGTGGAGAGCATGATGAGCAGAACTCTGAAGCTGGGGATGTCTAATTGTGGAGCTTGTTTCGGCGCAAGCTCTCACTCTTCTCCTGACTGATCGTCCGTAAAGTCAAGCTACTGACTTTAAACGAGCGCTTGGTGGGAGGCAACCCACTGGTGAGTCTGTACATACATTTTTATTTTCGTTTTTATTTTTCGTTTTGTTTTTTGTGTCAGGATGAACAAGGAGCAAACACGAAATCGCCTGAGTATCGATCGATACCCCATTGGTATCGGTCGACACCCTACGCGATTCAGACGGTTCATCTTGTCGACTTAAGCCTGGTATCGATCGATACCAAGCCGTGTATCAGTCGATACTCGATGTTCCAGCACGGTAACTTCTTGATTTTTCATAGTTCATTTGGTTCATTTATTTTCTTTCACCAACTCTAGGCTAGATAACACTGGGGACAGTGTTGTTTAAGTCTGGCGGAAATAGTCGCTGACTTTGTTTTTGTTTTTCTTAGAGTCATTCGTTGTTTTATTGAGTCAAAACTTTGTCTGAGACTGTGATCTTTTTCTTGAATCCATTGATTTGACCTTGCTTCTAAGTGACCATTGTTACATAATCATTTCTAGATCGACTAATGAAAAATCAAAAGGCTTACCAGTTGACTAGAAGACACTCATGTTTCCAGCAAAGTTCTTTAAAGCCTGAGCCAAATTTTTGCACTTCATCAATGTGGTGAGTATTCATAGAGCTTGATTCATCATTCGTATCTGACAAAGGAACCCAAATGTGTTTAAAGTAATGGTATTTCTCTCCCTGTTACAAATTAATTAATAAGATGCATTAAAAGATGAGATGATTTTCTTCTGAGTAGAAGGTTAGGAAAATTTCCAACGATCCCATTATTCTACTTGGTGAAGAATGATCACACAAAGGACTGGAAGCGAGGCTAGGATTTTCCTATGATGTCATTATTCGCCTACGCCTTTGATACGTTGAGAGGGAAGAACCGGGGATTCGGTGGCCAACACCATCAATATCCGCGTCTCATACCTTGATTTGTATATGCAAAGCTAAAAAGATAAAAGAAAGAACATAATAAGAAATAAGTCTAGGGGAGAGAAATAATACCAGAAAGTGTGAAAAAGGGTAGTTCCTTGTCATGATATTGTATGGGAAAGAATCTAGAAGGTTCTTGGTATTAATCACAGCGATGAAACTGGCGAGGATGGCTTGATTGAACTATGCTGTGAAATAATGTGTGTACTCTGGAAAGCTGCGAATGTCTACGGAGAAGTACATGGTGGTTAGATCAAAAGCTGGTTAGGTAACATTTGGGTGTTTGGGAAAAGGGTCATTGCAACGTTTCATGAACAGGTGAGTCTCTATGTTTTCAAACTTCTTTCTCTGGTTTAGTCTTCTATTTGCTTGAGGGCAAACAAAGGCTAAGTCTGGGGAAGTTAATATATCATGATTTTTACCCCGTTTAAACCATGATATAAATCCGTTTTATAGAGTCTTTCTACTATTTCGTAGTGTTTTAGAGTCTTTTACAGGTTTTAGCACGTTTGGAGCATAATTGGAGATATTGGAGCATTTTGGAGCGAAGCAAACGTTCGTGTAGCTGAGTACCCGATTTGAAGCATCAGTATCGATCGATACCCCATTAGTATCTGTCGATACTCATCAAAGCAGACACGATCCGCGACTTTAATGAAGAGTTGAAGAATTGCAGAATGGTCCAGAAGACTTTATTATTTACAAGAAGCTCCAAAACGTGATTTAAGTTATTTAATAGGATTTTACAGCCACTTTAATGGCTATGCTTTAATTTTACTTTGGTTTTGTGAGAGAGCTTATTGAAGGGAGACAAGTCTGAAACTATGATCGTCCGAGAGAAGATTTTGAACCCTCTTGTTACTCTTTCTGATTTATTTGATGATTTATTCAAACATGTTTATTGCTTCAATTTCCATGTTTGAGTAGATCTCTTGTTAGGTTCAGGGTTCTCATAAGGGTTATCTCTGAATGCTACATTGATTAGTTATTAGGATTCACCATCCGAATTAGTTCTTCACCATAGGTTGTTTGCAAAGCTAATTCTAGATTGATCACCTAGAACTTAGATCTTAGGATAATTGATTAGGCGTGGAAGTGCAATTAATTACCTGATAGAACCTAGGGTGAGCAAAATAACTATTCGCAAAGGAATTTGGTTTAGTTGTTTTGTGAACAAATCAAACCTGATTTAAAAGCTGATTTAGACTTTAGGATTCGCAAAGGAATTTGGAATTCCTAGGATTTCGATTTAGATAGTTTTCGCAGCGAAAGTTGGTTAACTATATCTTAGTGATTTGAGTTCAAGAACCGTGCTAAATCTGAATCCTGTTAGTTAGTTTTCTGCATTCATTGACTTCTTGAGAAATACCCTGAACCTAGTTTTCTCCCAATTGAATTTACAACCGTTTTAATTCGCATTATGATTTCAATACCATTGATTTGCTTAGCGTAATTTTCACCTATATAATATATTGTGTGTCTCTGTGAGTCCTTGTGTTCGACCCCTACTATACTGCAACTACTGCTTAGTACTTTTAGGGTATTAATTTGAGCATATCAACGTCTAGCTACTAATAGCTCTCCATCAACCTCATGTTCCTCATAATCGTCAAAGATTGGAGCGGTTTCCGTTTCTTCTTCCTCGTCGGTCACTATTTTTCCGTTTTCTAACATCAACATGGCTCGGGGATTTGGGCATTTGTTCGCATAGTGTCCCTTGCCTCTGCACTTAAAACATTCAATATCACGATTACGCATAGAATTAGAATCAACCTTACCCTTGTAGTCATGACCGGACGAACTCGGCTTATAGTCCATCTTAGGCTTAAAATCGGTATGTGGGGGATAAGTTGGTTTTTCTCCTTTGGTGAAGCTCGGCTTTGAGCTAGAAGTATATGGTTGGCGTTAAACGCCTTTTTTTTTAGCTGCTGCTCCACTAAAACAGCCCTGTGTAACATTTCTTCCACGGTTGCGTAAGATTGCATCTCCATTCGGTCTTGTAGGTCGCGGTTCATGCCGGCTAAGAACCTTGCCATCGTGGCATCACTTGGCTCATCAACATCAGCCTTAAGCATGAGTTTTTTCATCTCTTGGAAGTAGTCTTCCACGCCTTTACTTCTTTGACCTAAACGTCTCAACCGTTGGTGAAGTTCCCGGTGGTAATGAAGCGGCACGAATCGTCTTCGCATTAGCATGATCATTTCCGTCCATGTCTCTACGGGATTCTCTCCATTACGTCTCATGTTTGTCACAATTTGATCCCACCAGTCAATAGCATATTCATGAAATTCGGTGGCGGCTAACCTGACTTTTTTATGCTCGGTGAAGTTTTGGCAATCGAAAACTAGTTCGATTTTCTTTTCCCACTCGAGGAAAGCGTCCGGATCGTTCTTGCCGTAGAACAGGGGAATTCGAAGTTTCATTCCGCCAAGATCATTATCGTTCCTTCTTCGAGGTGGCGGATGTCTTTCTCGGTTTCCCTCGGATGAGTTCCCTCGATCGTAAAACGGATTGTCCACCGGTTCGTATTGTCGCGATCGGGTTCTCCTTCGTCTAGTCGGGGCTTGACAACTTCCTCGTCCCACGCTCTATTCGGATCTCACGTCCTCGGCTCTATTAGCCCTTTGATCATTGCCTTGATTTCTTTCTTCTCTTCGCGGCGTTTGGATCTCAAGCGCGGCGATACGATCTCTCATCTCGTTTAGCAATTGAGTGATAGCGTCCACTTTTTGATTCATCGCGGCGTCTCGTTCTCGCCTTGTCCGTGATGTAGCGGTCTCACTCTCCTCGGACATAGTGTTCCTCGCACAAAAATTCAAACAAACTTTGTGAGTGTATGCAAAGTTCAGAATTTCTCAAAATCTCCAAAATCTGAAATTTTCAAAATCCCACAAAAACGTTTTTCACTTTTTTTTTTGAATTTAAAAAATTATATTATTAATTCTAAACTACAGATTTTTTTTTTCGTAAGGTTTTGAATTAATTTAAGCAAAATAAAAACAAATAAAATCGCAAAAACAAAAACAAAAAAAAATCGAAAGAAGATGATGAGGTAAAAGGATAGATCTCACCGATTTTTTGAGCAAGTGGCTCTGATACCACTTGATACGAATCGACTAAGGACCGGCTTGCTCTAGGTACGGTAGAGGTTGATAGATCCACGACTCCAAGGAATTCACGAAGAGAGATGCGGCGTGAGAAAGATCTCGAAAATCCTTCGGCCCAATCGACAATGAATACTTTGAAACGATGGGGTGGCTACGTTGCTTGAGGGATTCGGGAACAAGGATGATAAAGCGTGGGAGATGAATCCCGAAAATCTCTATGCCCCTTATTACGAGAAGAATCGAACAAACAACGGATCGAAGGTTGCGTCGAGATGTTGCGGAACTACACTCGATAAACCGAAGAGAAATTTCGATGAATAACCTTCAAAGAAATCGAAGAACAAGAGCAAAGCTCTGAAAAATTATTTGATAAAAAAATGATGTATATTTTTCGACAATGAGGGAGAAGAAGAGATAAAGAGAAAAAAATCAAAGAGACAAGTCAAATGGTCATTCTCGAAAATGAGAGAAGACCTATCGAAAATGACAACAACAAACAAGTTTGAATGACTTTTGAAATTTCCCTCGGTTGAAATCCCTCGAAAGTCCCTCGGACAGTTCCCTCGGAAAGTTTCCCTCGGAAAATTTCCCCGCGTAATTCTCAAGAGATCGGACTGTTATACGGTGTAAGCCGGTTGGCTCGTTAAAACCTCTATACGGAAAATCCATTGGGACAAAACCGTATACAGGAAAAAGAGTACAACGCGACTTACACAAACGGCCAAACCTCAAGGAGAATTCAAAGATAATGAGGTGAGGACGGGTTGCGTAAGTTGATCCTCCTCGATCCGTGAATCCGTAAGTAAGCTCCGCACCGCTCCCGCTAGCTTCCGTGCCTTAGACCGTGTGATAGGTCCTGTCGGGATGACCATTGCGTCTTCTTGAACCTCATCCGAAACCGTCACGTCCATGATCATATCATGTTATGCGCCTAGTTTATGATTAATTCGGTTCTTTTATATATACATATGTAAATACATAGTATGTAGGATCTAAGTATGTATGTGAGAATATATATTCTTTGGTATTGCTCGTGATGTTTGATATGAGTATTTGGGGCGCGTTGTAAAGAATCTAGTTATATAAGTATATAGGTGGAATTTGAGAAGTGTGTACAAGTTTATAAATAAGTACATGGGGTTATATTTATACGATCGGGATTTGTTATATTATGGTGTTGTTTGATGAACAAGTATTTAAATAAACATTAATAATTAAAGAAGAGTTATTAACGGAATACGGTTGTGTGCTTGTGTGTTAAAAAGAACTTGTGTGATGTTAAGCACCTAAATGAATGAATGATTAAAAGGATAGGGTTCAAACCGGCATTGTGTGTTTGGTTGAGGATTAAAATGGAGAAAGGTATGTGAGACGGTTTAAATGGACCGGGGTTCAGTTTAAAGGAACCATAAGTGACGTAGCAAGGTGGGGAGTCCTCTTGTTGCGGATTTGTGTGTTTTGGGATATCTCGTAGTATAGGGCCATATATCTCATCGTCTAGGGCTTGACAAGCCCAATGCGTCTTCGGACGGACAGCGAAGGGGCCGCTTAATGCCCGACACCTGGTGTATTATAGCACTTGGTAGGGCAATGCGGATGTATGTGCTCTCGGCTGAGGAGGTGATCCAAGTATGCCACTGTTTAGGACTCCCATTGGTTGGTATGTGCTAGTCGTATCTAGGTTGCTTGCAGGTTGTTTAGTCGTAGATTGAGCGTGTGCCATAAGTATAGACGGAACAATAATTTGTGGGCCTCTAGGGTTCATTCTCATTGGGTAATCCAATTACTCACCCCCTCTCAGTTTCCATTTTTGTTTTGCAGGTTAGTTAGATATAAACTGGTTTATTTCGTATTAGTGGCGTTTTTGGGCGTCATGGGATCCTATTAAGGGAGAAGACACGCTGCTTTGGTCGCGCGGCTTTGGCAGGTGTCCAGACACGCCGCGGTTCCCAGCGTTGCTGGAGGCGGGTGTCTCAATTGGTATCAGAGCACATGATAGGCCATTCCAGTTTTGACCTGATGGGCCAAGTCGTAGATTTTTCAAAAAACAGCTGCGAAATATTTTTGGTCAAAACGTTTTCTAAAATTTCAAACCCAGCAGTACATTTTAAATAAGTTGTCTTATCTCTCTAACCTAGGTTGCTGTTTCACCCTCGTCTGCAGTATGGAGCGTTATCTTTCAGTTGAAGTTATTGTTTGTTTTTTCGGTTTTTAGAATTCTTGGCATGTTTAACCTTTTCCTTATTTTCTGAAACTATTGAGTCTTAGTTTGATCATTTATTCCATTTATTTCGTTGATCGGTTCATGTTTTTCAAGAAATGTTTCAAGTATCCAAGTTACCAGTTCATTCCGAGAGTTGGAGTACATACCGTAAGAACCTGAGGGGTTGAAACAGAGATATTTCGCCACGGAATTCGGGACGAATTCCGGTTAAGGTGAGGAGAATTATAACATCCCGGTTTTGTGGCCCAATAAGGCCCAATTTTCTTTTTCTCTTTTTGTCGATCTTTAAATACACGAAAAGTGTATCCATCTCCTTCCTTTTTTTTAACCTAGCCGCACGACCAGAGAAAGAGGGGGAAGAGAAGATAGCTCACCGCCACCTGATATCGCCTTGCCGTGTAACCGCTACTGCACCGCCGTCGCTCCTTCTCCACGCCTATGTCTTCTTTGATAGAATATAGGATTCTGTTACAATCTCTTAGATATTCTGTAAATATGATTTTGTATTCCTGATATTTTGGAACAACTCTGTAACGTCTCAGGCTATTTAAAGCCTTGTATATTGATCAATCCTCTCAGAGGAGTTTATCAACTTTCATGGTATCAGAGCTGTTATATCGCTTCTCATTTTTTCTTTATCTCTCTCTCTTCTCTCTTTCTGAGTTATCTTCCTTCTCCTTCCTAAGAATGGCTGCTCCTCCTCCAGCACTTGAAAGAGCTTTTGGTGTTACCAACATCAAATCTCACATACCTCTTATTCTCGATCTCGACGATCACGATTACGATGCATGGCGTGAATTATTCTTAACCCATTGTCTCACGTTTGATGTCCTTGGTCACCTTGACGGAACGCTTCTTCCTGCCAATGCCAATGACGCTGCTTGGTACAAACGTGATGGGCTTGTCAAGCTCTGGATCTACGGCACGCTTGCTCCTCCTCTATTCCGATCTTCTTTTCAAACCGGTGGCACCGCTCGTGATGTTTGGCTTCGCATCGAAAATCAATTCCGCAACAACAAAGAAGCATGGGCCATTCAACTCGACAACGAGCTTCGTACCCAAGAGATTGGTGATCGAACAATACAAGAATATTGTCAAAAGATCAAATCTCTGGCGGATTTGCTCACAAACGTTGACGCTCCTGTCAATGAAAGAACCTTGGTCATGTACTTTCTCAACGGTCTCAACGAGAGGTTTGACTACATTATCAATGTCATCAAACACAAAGACACCTTTCCTACTTTTGAGGTTGCTAAATCGATGCTGGAGATGGAAGAGTCTCGCCTCAAAAAGTCTCGACGCTTCAGTGCAACTCACACTGATCACTCTTCCTCCACTACGGCTCTCACCGTCGCCACCAACCCACCCTCGCCTCGTCAATCTCATCAGCATGTTCAACATCAAAAATTCAACAACAACAGAGGAAATAAACGCACCAACAATCGCTACAGAGGAGGCATAAACAATTTCCAATTTCAACCTAATTACTCCAACTGGGCTTCTCCACCTTTCGGCCTGGCCCAATTCCATCTTGGCCCAATCAATTTGGAAATTGGACTCCCTACGCCCAAGCTCCAAATCGTTCACCTGCTCCATATCCTCAATATTCTCCCGTCCTCTGCTCCAAATCCCTTTTTCTCTTCTCTTTAAAAAAAAAGGCCACCTATGACCACTTAAGAGTCTTTGGCTGCTTGTGTTTCCCAAACTTAAACCACTCAAACCTTCATAAGCTTTCTCCAAGAACGACTCCATGTCTATTTCTTGGCTATCCCTCTCAACATCGAGGTTATAGATGTCTTGACTTAAAAACAAATAAAATCATTATCTCTCGTCATGTTCACTTTGACGAAGATAAATTTCCAGCAGTTGAAACCAAATCAGATCAATCCTCTGCTTATCAATTTCTTGATACTGCAGACATTTCCTCTCAATTTCAGCAAATTCTGCAATCGCCAATTTTGCCATCACCATCCCAAAATCCTATATTTATAATGGTATCATTTAGCCCTGCTTTTCCTAACCAGCGTTTGTCGAATTTAAAATTCCGTTGAATTCTACCCGGTTTCGATTGAATTCTAGCCAAAATTGGCTGATGATCTGACCCCCATAGCTTCAAATACTCCACATTGGTGTGGGAAAAAGATGATGCCAATATTCGTTACATATGGCTCTATCTAGTCGACATTGGACTCTTTCGTATTTTCTATAGCCGAGCCATGATAAAAAAGTTACCCTTATATGGGAATTCAATCAGACCACAATTCGATAACATGGTTTTGAAAGGTAAGAAAGATGATTTGGGGCGTTTTCGGCCACCTTTCTTTTCTTGATTACCTATTATCTCATTGAAATCTCCTATCATAAACCATGCTCCTGATCTCGAGAGGCTCATCCTAGTTAAAAGTTCTCAAACATTTTCACGACACGTAACGACCGGATCACCATACACAAAAGTCATAAACACCTTGTGTCCATCGATTGTAGCTTTAATATCGATCATACAATTATTTGAAAGCAAAATCTTAACCTCAAAAGAATCCATGTAAAAAAAGAACTAATCCACAGCTTCTACCTTCTGGTTCCACCGTGAATATTTTGTCATATCCAAAAGAAGATTGAAAGTCTTGCATAAATGAAAAATAATTTTTAGTTTCTGAAACAAAAAGAAATGAGGGTTTAAAACACCGACAAATAAGCTTTCGCCCTTGACAATTCCAAGAAATCGTGTTCATATCTTCTTAATAGGTGATTTTGGGGACACCCTAGAAGCTGAAATATCAGAAGATTTTTGGTTGATAGCAGAAAAATACACCTCAATGCGAGGGGCAGCAGTAGATCCCGACAAAATGTTGATATGAGGAACAAAGCAACAACTCACGAACTGGATTATAGATGAGTGAATTACAGTAGTCACTATTTTGACTTTGTTTACACGATAAGGCACATGTAGCTATTGGGGCACTTATGCAACTGTTGAAGGCTGTGAATTCCCTATGATTCCCATGGGTAAGTTGAATTATTTTTTTTAACTTCAACGAAACATTGGAAAATCCGACAACTAAACTAGAAAACTACGACACCTAAAGTCAGATTCCGGCGAGTCCATAACCTGTTGATTTTGTTTTTTTCAGCAATCGTTGGTCAAGATTTAGTGAAGGAAAAATCTGGATCAAGATTTAGTGAAAGAGAAAGGATCGATTTTTCTTAATCTCCGGCTTCGTTAATTATCCTCGTTCTCTAATACATCTCTTCTTGTTCGATTTGGTTTGATTTATTTGGTTATAAGCATCTTCTGGCCTTGATTCGTGTTGCTTGAGACGAAGAGATTATCATCTCCGATTCTTTCTCTGATTCTCATCGACGAAGAGATTCCCACTTTATTTTGATGGACACAAATTCTGAGCAAATCGACGTTGGAGACTTTGTTCTTGGTTTAATTGCAGACTTTTTCCTTGGTTTAATTGCAGGTTTAGAGACTTTGAAATTGCAGGGTACAATTTTTTTTCACCGTTCCGGCCACAATTTCTCCAGCGATAAATAGTAAGCATATGTATTTGTGAATTTTGGTTCGACGACTTTAGAGACCTGAGCAAATCGGGTCGAGAACGAAGATGCATGTTTTCTGGGTTTTAATGTTGCAATTGCAGGTTTTGAGCAGCTTTTCTCAATGCAAGCGATTCTCTCGGATGCTGCCCCACTCAAACTGCAACGACGTTCCCAACACATCAGTATGACTTTAACTGCAAATTTCACATGATGAAGTGGTGTGCAACACGGCATTTGTGAAACTGAAATGGGTGCTAAACTGTAGCTTATGATGAAGTGGGTTTTTGTTGAATTTTGCAGGTCGTCCATGAGCCGTTGTCCATGATCCGTTGTCCACACATGGACATCCACACATGCCCATCCACGGCTTTTTATCCACTCATGCCCATCCACGCCTTTCTTAATGATTCTAGTTTTTGATTTGATTCTTAGAGTCACCAGAAATGTTGATGGTTCTTCTTCTGTTTTTTTTTTTAAAATTTCTTTCGTATAAAGAAATTTCACCTTTTTAAAGATTTGAATTTGGTTTGGAGTAGTTTCGTGCATCTATTCCTATTCTTTGAACCCAAAATTTTTCATAGACATATTGGCATGAACAACATTTAACACAATGTCCATCCAATTTATCCATAAAAAACATGTCCATAACACAATGTCTACAAGAACAATTTATTATATACAATATAGTATGGAAAAAATTGCCTGGACAATTTAAAGTGGATATGATCAGTTAAAATTTGAGTACAAAGTTTGAACAAATCAATTATAAAAAAGTATAATCGTTTTTCATTAGCGGTATAAATCTTGTACGAGCTACCGTGGACGAGCTTGCGTGGAAGAGCTTGCGTGGACGAGCTTGCGTGGACGAGCCTGTGTGGATTCTTGAATTTCTATTGTTCCTCCTTTTAACTCAATACTTGTTTTCGTTTCTCCTCCAGACCAGAGGGTGACGTTGCCCACGAGACGTTGTCCACGAGAAATTGTATGAAATACCAATTCTTTGTCGGGGTGAGGCAGAGGAATTGTCTGGTGACCTCGACAGAAAGGAACTGAATCCGAATTTTTTCTATTTTTCAGGCGTGAACGAGCTTGCGTGGACGAGCTTGAGTGGACGAGCCTGCGTGGACGAGCCTGCGTGGACGAACTAATTCCCCTTTGGGTCTGCATAATCTAATCCTACACTTCAAAAATTACCAAGATATGTCAGTTCTGAATCCAAATTAGACACAGCAAAAGTTTCTGACTTTGGAACAAACAAACCACAGAAAACCTGAAATCTCTATCAACTTACCAACCACTGATGTCTACTTGTAGACCAGAAAGCAAAATAAGCTTCAGACAGAATTCACTACACTTTGTTCACGCAAAATAAGCATGAATATCCGAGTTCCATCAGGAAACAGAAAAGTCTAGAAAGGAAAAATAAGCGCAAAACACTTTGTTCACACAACTGTCCATGCTTCCTAGTTTACTACACTTTGTTCACGCAACTTGTCCACCATACGTTGTCCACGATACAAAAGTTTGAACTAACTAGTCCCAAAACCAGAAGTAGTACACAAAGCCACAATTTTTTTAATTAACTAGTATAATTTTAATTGCTATCCACAATATGATGTCCACACTAATTGCTAATCATCCGTCTACGCTTGTTATTCTCATATATTCATCCACATGCACTACATCCACAAAGACGTGTCCATTCATTATATGTACAAGTAGCTATGTCCACGTTGATGAGGAGAATCCACATTTCAACTAATAATACATTTCAAAAATACTTGCATAGCTATTGCCAAAATGTAAACTAAGACAACAATAATGTGGACAACAAAACGTGGAGAAGGAATCGTGGGCAACTGATACGATCAATTTTTCATTATTATCAAAGCACTTGGGCAAGGGATAACTGAAATGCAAAGATTGGAATAAAAAATGTTGCAGATTATCTCAATTTTACATACATATCTATTACACAAATCCTCACATCCATATATGACTATTCATGCATTCATAATACACAAATCCAACTAAAATTCCTTGTCCAAGAACCACAATATTTCATACAAAATCAATATGATACTTCGTTAATGGCTGGCTTATTGGAAACCAAGACATGCCATTTAGATCAAAATCATTCATAGAGAAAAGATTTGAAGGATGAATGTGAGAAAGACCTTTAGGAGAAGCATGAAGCTGCCTTGCATGATCATTGTTTCTCAGCATCACCTCACATCCCTAACTATAGATGAAGAGACACCTTGGACCAAACTGCAAACTTTGTTTCTCAGCATCACCTCACATCCCTAACTGGGATGTCAGAACCAATCCAATTTTTGACATCCAAGTTTCAGAGGCAATGAAAGGGCATATAAAAGAAGTAACCTGGAACTGGATTGGATCAGGTAAGCCCCTAATTTCCTCGAAGACGAATCTCCCTGTTTACATCCCACAGAGCGCGACAACGATTTGATGATCGGCAAGAAAATACCGCCGGCTCTAGCCGTCGTGCTGGGCATTGTCGGAGCAATCAAGGCCTCGCTCGCTGAGTGTGAGCCCGTAAGACAGACCTAAAGTGCTCTTCCCAAGCCATTTCACGAAGTAAGTGGCGATTCTATCGCCGAGGCCGGTCTTGACGAATCCACGAGCCAAGAAGAAGGAGATAACGATGAGCCAGATAACCTCGCTGGTGAAGGCTGAGAAAGCGGCGGAGAACGAAAGCGTTTTCGTGACAATCGAAGCAGTGAGTCCGATAAAAGCCCAAGCTCCGACTGGGAGAGGATTAAGGACGAGACCATCGATTGTGGAGAGGAAAATCGAGAGAAGTTGCCAGCCTTGCGATTAGAGAGAAGCGGCGAAGTGTTTTAGTTTTTCGTCAGTCGTTGTGTCTTCTCGCCGGAGAGAAATGATGAGTGGATGTGAGGAAGACGGTGAAATTAAACTGAGGGGAAATAACATCAAGGGTATAATTGCCTTTTTCTTCTCAGAAAATGACTGAAGAGTCAAAAGTGACTTATAGTGTAGTTTGAGTTATAGAAAGTCACTCTCTATGTAATTTTCTTATTATAGATAATAATAACAAAGGTTTTCGATTGATATGACTCACAATCGAGATTTGATCTAGAGAGAAAAGGGATTTTTATTCAAAGACTAGATGATTTTCGATAATGAGAGTACAAGGGATTATAAAGAAAAACAAGAGGGGTTGCATGCACAGCAATAAACCACCTCGAAAATTACAGAAAAATTAAACACAAAGTTTGAACAAAGACTAAAAATTAAAACACAAGTTGAATGCCCCTTGCTCTTCCAATTTTCGAAAATGATAATAGGCTTCATGGGCTTGGATCAACAAATGGGTTTTATTGGAAGTGAAATATTTTCCTCGTTAAAAACCTTGCTTCGGAAAACCCATTGGGACAAAACCGAAACGAAGGAAAAGAGCACAAATAAATCACTTAGCCATTTGTTGATCTACTTGGGCTTGTTATTCAAAACCAATGAGGTTTGAAAACACTTCTTCCACCGAGCCCAAGCAATCTGGTCGAGTCCCACTTGATGGAATAATTTCCCCGAGATTTTCTTGAATCGTTTTGCCTTAGCTCCTTGCTTCGTAATGATTGATTTTCCCTCAGTCGGATGTCCCTCGGAGCATAATCCCTCGACTAAACCTCCCTCGGATCCCTCAGCTTGCTTTCCCTCGACTCCCTCAGCATCTGGTTCGAGCTGCTCATCCAGGATCATATCATCCCCCCTCTCTTCAAAAGGATTTGACCTCAAATCCGAAAAATCTGCAAGGAAACGAGCTAAGTTAGAATCGTTGAGGTTTAAAATCAGAAAATACTTACCTCGTGAGTTGGTGTTGCTGGAGTTGATGTGTGTTGAGATGGGACGCGGTTCAAGCTTTTTAGAAGTCACAAAAACAGTATATACATCTCGTGCATTTCCCGTTGTTTCGCCTTGAGCGGTTCGGCTCTTCTCGGGTCCGATTTGAAAGTTTTGAGCGATCTTAAAATATGTATTGTCAAGACACAAAACACCACGACAATTAGTCTTAGAATATGTGTTTTGGTGAGAGAACTTACCTGAACTATCAATGGTTTGGTCGTTTGGATGCTCCTCTTTCTCGGCATGCTTTTCCTTAGACGTAAAAGTGATTTTCAAAGGAAATTTTGAATCTTCATGAACTTCTTGATTTTTGCCTTGACTATTCTCTTCTAAAGGTGTTGTTGGTCGGCAAAAATGATTTCCCTCAGTGGAAATTCGTTGAGTTAGCTCATTTCTCAATCGCTCCAAATAATTGCACGTTTTGTATTCGGGCAAAAAGGAATGTTTGATCGTTTTTGCTGGGCCTGTTTTGGGCGGATTTCCTCCTTCTTGATTGGATGTGGACTCCTTTGGATCATCACCTTTGATCACAGCCTGGTTTTCCTGCAAAAGAATTGAGTTCCCACTCGGAATTTGTAGTCCCGGTGCGTGGTTAGCTAAGCTCGAAGGAGCTTTCGAAAAATCAATCAAAAGACACTTTTTATTTTTCTTAGAAGAGTTAGAAACACTTACAGCCTCTTTACCTTTTTGCTTGAGAAGGATTTGATCTTGATAAATTTCGCTTGGTGACATAGGAACCAACGTGATCTTCTTTCCTTCGTAGTTAAACGAATACCGATTATTGAACCCGTCATGAAGAACCCGTCGATCGAATTGCGATGGTCTTCCTAGAAGGATGTGGCTTGATTCCATAGGCAACACGTCACACAGCACCTCATCTTGATACGTGCCAATGGTTATAGGAACCGAGACTTGATTTTTCACCTTCATCTCCTCATTATTTAGCCATTGAAGACTATACGGCTTTGGATGATCTTTCACGGTCATGTCAAGCTTTTTGACCATTGTTTCACTTGCCACGTTGGTGCAGCTTCCTCCGTCTATGATGAGACTACATACCTTTCCTTGGACTTGATATCGAGAGTGAAACAAATTTTTCCGTTGTTCATGCTCGTCGGTTTTGATGTGCATGTTCAAAGCCCGTTGAATTACCAAGAGCTCTCCTACCTCGGAAACTTCTTCATGCTCCTCTTGATACTCATCAAAAACCGTTTCTTTTTCCTCCTCAATATCTCCATTGTCCAAGAGAACCATAATCCGTTGGTTCGGACATTCCTTTGCATAGTGCCCTTTACCTTGACATTTAAAACATCTCACATCACGAGAATTAGAAGTAGAAGTTTCATACCTTCCTTTGTATCCTTGAGTAGGTGCGGCTGGTTTAGGCTCGTTTGTGGTCTTGAAATTTGACTTCTCTTCTCCTTGATAGCTCGGCTTAAGAACAGTACCGGTTCCATGAGAAGGTCGGGAAGGGACACTTCTTCTCTTGATTTGTTTTTCAACCATGATCGCCTTATGCAACATCTCTTCCACGGTGGCATAGGATTGCATTTCCATGCGGTCTTGTAGTTCTCGGTTCATGCCAGCCAAAAATCGTGCCATGGTGGCATCTCTTGTTTCGTCTACATCTCCCTTAAGCATTAGCTTTTCCATTTCTTGGAAATAATCTTCCACGCCTCTATTCCCTTGGGACAAAGCTCTCAAACGTTGATGAAGCTCTCGGTGGTAGTGAGTTGGAACAAAACGTTGTCGCATCAAGTAGATCATTTCTTCCCACGTCTCAACGGGATTCTCATGGTTGCGCCTCCGGTTCGTTACAAGCTGATCCCACCAATCAATGGCATAGTCACAAAATTCAGTAGCCGCCAATCTCATCTTCTTTTGAGTGGAGAAGTTTTGGCAATCGAATACCAATTCCACCTTCTTTTCCCATTCAAGGAAAGCGTCCGGGTCGTTCTTTCCGTAGAACGGTGGAATACGAAGCTTCATACCTCCAAGATCATTGTCGTTTCATCTTTGAGCTGGTGGATGTCTTTCCCGGTTTCCATCCGAAGAATCTCCTCGATCGTAAAAAGGGTTATCTTCCGGTTCATGGCGTTGCGGTCGATTTCTCCTTGGTCTCGCCGGTGCATGGCAACTCCCATGTCCTACGCTCTGCTCGGATCTGATGTCATCGGCTCTATTGTCTCTCGGTTCAGCACCCTGATTTCTTTCTCCTCGTCTTGGCGTACGAACCGCTAGTGTCGCCATTTGATCTCGCATTTCGCGGAGAACTTGTGCCATGGCATCGACCTTTTGATTAACGCTATCAACCTTTTGATTCATCACAGCTTCTCGTTCTCTCCTAGAACGTGATGATGCCGATTCACTTTCCTCCGACATGTTGTACCTCGCACAGAAACAAACACAAACAAATGAGTGTATGCAAAAGTTCAGATTTTTTTCTCAAGTAACCACAAAAACAGGTGTTTTCCGAAAAACTCAAAACGAAATTCTTTTTATTTTTTTTTTGAATTTTAAAAATTATGACAATTAAGTTAAGACACAGATCTACTTAGCAATATTTTTTTTTGATTTTGTTGAAAAGTTTTTGAATTTATAAAAATCGAAACAAACAGAGAAACGAAAAATTTTAAACCCAGAAAAAATTGCAAAGAAGATGAACAGTTTAAGTAAAACGAAATGAAATGAAAAAAGTGATAGATGGAACGAAATTACCCAGATTGTGGAGTGGTGCTCTGATACCACTTGACACACTCCTCCCAAGGATGCTCACTCTACGGTTTGGGTAAGACGGGATAAGCTTTGCAAGCAACAGGATTGCTTCAAAGTGTGTGGATCGAATGGTCTCACAAGGGTTGCGGAAAGCCCTTGATATTCCTCTTTGCTATTTTCGGATATGACTCACCAAAAACAACAAAGGTTTTCGATTGATATGACTCACAATCGAGATTTGATCTAGAGAGAAAAGGGATTTTTATTCAAAGACTAGATGATTTTCGATAATGAGAGTACAAAGGATTATAAAGAAAAACAAGAGGGGTTGCATGCACAGCAATAAACCACCTCGAAAATTACAGAAAAATTAAACACAAAGTTTGAACAAAGACTAAAAATTAAAACACAAGTTGAATGCCCCTTGCTCTTCCAATTTTCGAAAATGATAATGGGCTTCATGGGCTTGGATCAACAAATGGGTTTTATTGGAAGTGAAATATTTGCCTCGTTAAAAACCTTGCTTCGGAAAACCCATTGGGACAAAACCGAAACGAAGGAAAAGAGCACAAATAAATCACTTAGCCATTTGTTGATCTACTTGGGCTTGTTATTCAAAACCAATGAGGTTTG
The DNA here is from genome assembly GCA_002933935.1 of Eutrema yunnanense. Lineage (NCBI taxonomy): Eukaryota > Viridiplantae > Streptophyta > Magnoliopsida > Brassicales > Brassicaceae > Eutrema > Eutrema yunnanense. The sequence goes on along the minus strand of PKML01043580.1, from coordinate 301,652 downwards.
AAAACACTTCTTCCACCGAGCCCAAGCAATCTGGTCGAGTCCCACTTGATGGAATAATTTCCCCGAGATTTTCTTGAATCGTTTTGCCTTAGCTCCTTTCTTCGTAATGATTGATTTTCCCTCAGTCGGATGTCCCTCGGAGCATAATCCCTCGACTAAACCTCCCTCGGATCCCTCAGCTTGCTTTCCCTCGACTCCCTCAGCATCTGGTTCGAGCTGCTCATCCAGGATCATATCACTCTCAATAATCCTTCCAACTCGCAGCTCGCTTGCGGACACCTCTTGACGACGATCGTTTGAATGTTTACCCACAGAGGGAGATGGAAATCCCCTTGATAAAACCGAATCGAAAATCTTTAGAATCCACCAAAGAAATCGACAAGAAAAACAAAGAGAATCCACTCTAAGAATTTCGGAAAAGTGAAATGGTTTATTGCATAATTGTTGAGAGATCAACAATGATCTCTAGAGTTTTAAATAGACCAAGAATACAAAAGGTCTAAACAATCTCGAAAATGACAAAAACAATAAAAGAGAAATTTGAATAAAATGTTTGACTTTGACTAATGATCCACGAAAAGACTCTTGGAATTCTTGAGGGATTTTCGTGGGGGGATTTGTTGAGGGATTCGGGCTTGAGGGAAAAAGTGTTCCAAGGCCTCGTTAAAAACCTTGTCACGTAAAACCCATTGGGTAAAAACCGTGACTAAGGAAAAGAGCACACTTGGACTTGTATCGAAACCAATGCGGTTCGAGGCACTTCTTCCTTCAAACCGACGGCTTCGTGAACATGTCGAATGAGTCCTCCTAGTGTGTCTTTAAGCTTCTTCACCTTAGCTCTAGTCATAGGTCCTTCCGGAATGTACAACTGATATGCTCAATTTAATACCCTAAGATACTAAAGCAGTTGTCGTAGTAAAGCTAGGGGTCGAACCACAAAGACTCACAGAGATCACACAATAGGTTATGAAGTGTCGAATTACGCTAAGCCAAACAGATGTAATTAAAAACAATGCAGAAATTAAAAGGGTTGTAAATCAATTGGAAGAATATAGGCCCAGCGTTTTTCTAAGGAAATCAATGAATGCAGACTAACTAACTAACAGGATTCAGATTTAGCGCAGTTCTTGAACTCAAATCACTAAAATATAATTAACCAACTCTCGTTGCGAAAACTATCTAAATCTAAATCCTAGGAATTCCAAATCTCTTTGCGAATCCTAAAGTCTAAATCAGCTTTAATAACAGGTTTGATATGTTCACAAATCAATTAAACCAAATCTCTTTGCGAATAATCAATTTGCTCACCTAGGTTCTATCAGGTAATTAATCGCACTCTCGTGCCTAATCAATTATCCTAAGATCTAAGTTC
>PKML01043580.1:282033-295726 GCA_002933935.1 Eutrema yunnanense | reverse complement strand
TATGAGAAAACCCTAAACCTAACAGGTGATCTACTCAGACATGAATATTAAATCAATAAACATGTTGAATAAATACTCTTGTATAAAATCAGAAAGAGAAACAAGGTTTTGGGATCTGATCTCGGACGAAGGGAAACCAGACTTGTCTCTCACCAAAATCTCTCTTAAACTCAAGCAAAAATAAAGCATAGCCTAAACAATGGCTGTAAAATCCTATTTATAACCTAAATCACGATTTGGGGCCTTCTTGTGATTATCAGAGACTTCTGGACCAAGTTGCAATTCTTCAACTCTTCATTAAGTCGCGATGTCGTGTCTGCTGTGCTGGGTATCGATCGATACCATGTGGGTATCGATCGATGCTAGACGTAAAAACAGGTACTCAGCGACACGATCTTCTGCTTCTGCTCCAAATGCTCCAGAAAGCTCCAATACTTCCAATTAAGCTCCAAACGTGCTATAACCTGTGAAAGACTCTAAAAGACTCCAAAACACTAGAAAAGACTCTAAAAAAGGACTTATATCATGGCTTAAACAGGGTAAAAACCATGATATATCAACAACGCTTCCTCGGGTTCGAGCTCCTTCTCGGCAAGATTCTCCTCGGCTACGTGATTAACCTCCATTGAGACGTCTAGGATCATATCATGCCCCTCCTCTACAAAAGGATTTGTCCTCAAATCTGGACTATCTGCAACAAAAGGGATCAAGTCATAAACATTGAAACTCGAACTAATAGCGTACTTACCTTGCAAATCGATGACGTAGGCATTGTCATTGATCCGTTTTATCACACGGAATGGACCATCCGTCTGCGGCATGAGTTTAGACTTGCGTTCGTCCGGAAATCGTTCTTTCCGCAAATGAACCCAAACGAGATCTCCGGTCGAAAATTTGCTCACGTCGGCCCTTGTTAGCTTGCTTGCGGTATTGTTCGGTTTTCTTCTCAATGTTCAACCGCGCTTGTTCATGCATCTGTTTCACTAGCTTAACCTTCTTTTTACCATCAAAACTCAAACGCTCATTGGAAGGTAACTCGGTTAGATCCAAAGGAGTAATAGGATTAAAGCCATAAACCAATTGAAACGGTGAAAATTTAGAAGCGGAGTGAACAGCATGGTTATAAGCAAATTCAACGTGAGGCAAGCAATCTTCCCATGTCCTAATATTCCTTTTAATAACAACATGCAAGAGAGTGGACAAAGTTCAATTTACTACTTCCGTTTGCCCGTCAGTTTGCGGGTGACAAGTAGTAGAAAACATAAGTTTAGTGCCTAACTTAGACCACAATGTTTTCCAAAAATAACTTAAAAACTTAGTGTCACGGTCGGAAACTATCGTCCTAGGCATGCCATGCAAACGAATTACTTCCCTAAAGAACAATTCCGCAACTAATGATGCATCATTCGTTTTATGACAAAGAATAAAGTGAGCCATCTTAGAAAATCTATCAACGACAACAAAGATGGAATCTCAACCCTTCCTAGTCCTAGGCAATCCAAGAACGAAATCCATAGACACATCAACCCACGTAACAGTAGGGATAGGTAAAGAAGAGTACAAACCTTGCGGACTTACCTTAGATTTGACTTGCTTGCAAGTGACACAACGTCCGCAAATTCTTTCCACATCTTTTCTCATATGCGGCCAATAGAAATGAGCTTGCAATGTGCTTAGTGTTTTGGCGACTCCAAAGTGTCCCATAAGTCCTCCTCCATGTGATTTCCTAACAAACAATTCTCGCGAAGAGCAGTAAGGCACACAAAGGCGGTTTTCAAAGAAAAGAAATCCATCATTTCGAAAAAATTTCCCGAAGGCAAATTTTTCGGTTGCTTGATAAGCTTCTTTAAAATCGGAATCAGTTGCATAATAATTCTTAATTTGTTCAAAACCCAGCAACTTAGTTTCAAGAGTAGAAAGTAGAACATATCTCCTTGACAATGCATCGGCAACTACATTGTCCTTACCTTGTTTATACCGAATGACGTATGGAAAGGTTTCGATGAATTCAACCCACCGTGCATGACGTTTGTTCAGCTTTTGTTGACCTTAGAGATGCTTGAGAGACTCATGATCAGTATGGATCACGAACTCTTTAGGCCAGAGATAGTGTTGCCACGTTTGCAAAGCTCGCACCAACGCGTAGAGCTCCTTATCGTACGTCGGGTAATTCAAGGTGGCTCCTCCAAGTTTTTCGCTAAAGTAAGCGATTGGTCTCATTTCCTGCATAAGAACAACACCGTTACCTATACCAGAGGCATCACATTTAATTTCAAAGGTTTTCAAAAAATCAGGTAAGGAAAGAAGTGGTGCGTTTGTGAGCTTGTCTTTCAACGCTTGGAAAGTGGTTTCTTGTGCTTCGTTCCACTTGAAGCCAACGTCTTTCTTGATAACTTCGGTTAGAGGTGCGGCCAACGTACTGAAATCCTTCACAAAGCGTCGGTAAAAACCTGCAAGTCCATGGAAACTCCTCACTTCGCCAACGGATTTCGGACTAGGCAAATGGCGGATGGCTTTCACCTTTTCTTCATCGACCTTGATTCCCTGGGCACTAACAACAAAACCTAGAAAAACCAAGTTATCCGTACAAAAAGTACAGTTCTTCAAGTTCGCATAAAGTTTCTCCTCCCTAAGAACATCCAAAACGGCCCTAACATGCGTAACATGCTCGTCTATGTTCTTGCTATACACTAGGATATCATCAAAGTATACAACCACAAAGACTCCTATAAATGATCGCAAGATATGGTTCATTAGCCTCATGAATGTACTAGGTGCATTAGTTAACCCAAAAGGCATCACTAACCATTCATACAACCCATGCTTAGTTTTAAATGTCGTTTTCCACTCATCTCCCTCTTTAATCCTAATTTGATGATATCCACTCTTAAGATCGATTTTAGAAAATATGCAAGACCCATAAAGTTCATCTAGCATGTCATCTAACCGAGGAATAGGATGGCGATACTTTACAGTGATATTATTTATGGCGCGGCAATCGACGCACATACGCCACGTTCCGTCCTTCTTCGGAACAAGCAAAACCGGCACCGCACAAGGACTCATGCTCTCGCGGATATGTCCTTTCTCCATCAGTTCCGTGACCTGTCTTTGAAGTTCCTTAGTCTCCACGGGATTAGTCCTATATGCTGGTCGGTTCGGAAGAGCAGCCCGGGCACAAAGTCGATTTGATGTTCAATTCTCCGGATAGGCGGCAAACCGTGCGGATTATCATCGGGGAAGACGTCTTCGAAATCCTGTAAAACTGAAATCATCTTGCTCGGGAGCTCTGGCTCAAGGTTAGTAGAACTCATAAGAGTTTCTCTAAACATAAGAACAATGAAAGATTTTTTTGTAAACAAAGCTTGCTTGATCTCACTAGACCTCGCAAAAAGATTAGAGTTTCTTATAGTTTTTGGCTCCACGGTTTTCTTTGGAATCATGCTCAAATTCATACCTTCTTGAACGTTTGGATTGCTGGGATTAATGTCGCCTTTAGCCTCAGCTTCCTTTTTCTTATCACGTATTTTCTTGTCTTGATAAATCTCGAGAGGTGACATAGGAACTAACACCACGTTTTTGCCTTTGTATGCGAAAGAGTGCTTGTTCGTAAGGCCGTCATGAGTAACCTTGCGATCAAATTGTCAAGATCGTCCTAATAGTATATGCCCAGCCTCCATAGGTAGCACGTCGCATAGAACTTCATCCACATAACTCCCTATAGACAAAGGAACCAAAACTTGTTTTGTTACCTTTAAATGACCCTCGTTGTTCAACCATTGAAGATAATACGCCTTTGGATGCTTCGTTACTTCTAAACCCAGCTTCTCCACAAGTGTAGTGCTCGCCACATTCGTACAACTGCCCCCATCGATGATAAGGCTACACACTTTCCCTTTGACGCGGCATCTAGTATGAAACATATTTTCCCGTTGCTCCTCCTCTTTAGGTCGGTCTTGTATAAGCAAAGTTCGTCTCGCCACTAGTAAATCTCCATACTCAGCTTCTTCCGCGGCCTCTTCATACACTTGTGAGACGTCACCAACTTCTTTCACATCCGATTTTATCTCACCGTATCCTCGGAGAAGCATAGTTCTTTTATTCGGACAATCTTTGGCCATATGTCCTCGGCCTTGGTATTTGAAGCATCGAAGATCTGTGCCTTTGGCTTGAGAAGTCTCGGCCTTCTCATTAGGATTCCGAACATATGTTGGAGTGAAAGGCTTTGAATCCGTTCCTGGCCTCACATCCGTTCTTGGTCGAAAACCAGAACTATTATTGACCGGATTAGGTCGTATACTAGAACCGTAGGAAGTCTTGGCGGCGTTCTTCCTCTTGAGTTGTCTCTCGATGATGTTTGCCTTTTGTAGCATCTCCTCGAGATCCCCATAGTACTGAAGTTCCAGCGAGTCTTGAATCTCACGGTTAAGACCACCTAGAAACCGTGACATAGTAACTTCACTATCTTCCTCCAAACGAGCGCGGGTCATAAGCATCTACTGCTCTTGGTAATATTCCTCGACACTCCTTGTTCCTTGGATAAATCTCCTCAATCGGTTGTGTAGATCACGTTGGTGATGACTAGGAACGAACCGCTTGCGCATGATGGATTTCAATTGTCGCCAAGTTTCTATCGGATCTTCGTCATTGCGTCTCCGCGAAGTCACCAATTGTTCCCACCAACTAAGAGCGTAATCATAAAATTCCGTGACAGCAGCACGCACTCTTTGAGCCTCCGTAGACTCGTTGCAATCAAATACCAGCTCGACCTTAATTTCCCACACCAAATATGCATCCGTATCGTTCTTTCCGTGAAAATGAGGAATTTTTGCCATAACACCTCTCGTGTTTTCTCGTGTCGGCCTCCTTTGATTATTACCGGATGAATGACCCTCAGATTCATGATGTCTCCTCGTGTTTCTAGCTCTGCGCGGTCTACCTTGATTGTCATTATGGGACGAATCACCATAATAATCGTCGTTGTTCAAAGGTCGGTTTTGGTCTTCTCCTACGGGATTGTTTAGAGGCTGCCTTTGTGCCCCTAGTGCTCGATTCAGCTTGTCATTCATTTCTTGCATCTCAGCGACCATCATACGTCTCATGATGTCCATAACCGCTTGTAGTTGATCGGCACTCAACCCGACTTGGTTAAGAACGACGTTTGGATTTTGTTGATCATTGTCGTGATTGTTATTAGACCCATCTTGTGCCATGATTTCCTGAAAATAAACAATAGTAAGTTAGCAAAGGAAAACAGGATTATAAACCGTGAATTCAAAATAAACAAAGGGGCAGAAATCGCTTAGTCAGTTTTGTCGGATTTTTTTTTTTTTTTCGGAAATGGATCCCTCGGCGGATTTGAAATTTTCCCGCATAATCCCTCGGATTTATGTTTTCCCCCGGGAAAAAAATCTCACGGATTGGATTTGCTCCCAAAAATTTCCCACAGTCTTGATTTCCCCCGGAAAGTCCCTCGGATTTGTTTTCCCCGGGAAGTCCCTCGGACTTTGATTTTCCCCGAAAAAAAATTGCTTCACCCTTGAGTTCCTTGCAAAAATTAAAATCCACAAACAAGAATTTAGGTAGTTCAAGGAATCAAACCAATGTATTTTTTTTGTTTTTTTTGAAAGAAGATGAACGATTAAAAAAAATGATGAACGATTTTTTATTTTTTTTTTATTTATGAGGAAACTAAACAACCTAACAATGATCTAAATACAATAATTAAATTAAAACAAGACTAGATTTAACCCGGAAAATTGATGAACTACTCGATGAACACAATAGAAGATGAACGGTCAGAAATAAAAAAAAATGCAATGGAAACGAAACGAGATGATCAAAATGATAAAAGGATAGATGAAACGATATTACCGGATCCTTGAGTTGCTCTGATACCACTAAATACACCCCTCGTCCACGGGATCTTCTCAATGGAAAGGTAATGGTTGGATAATCCTTAAACGGAGGTTTAAGGCGGTGAAATCGTAGCTTGGGAGATGTGGAACCGGCATGAAGGCGTGAGACTCCTCTCAATAATCCTTCCAACTCGCAGCTCGCTTGCGGACACCTCTTGACGACGATCGTTTGAATGTTTACCCACAAAGGGAGATGGAAATCCCCTTGATAAAACCGAATCGAAAATCTTTAGAATCCACCAGAGAAATCGACAAGAAAAACAAAGAGAATCCACTCTAAGAATTTCGGAAAAGTGAAAAGGTTTATTGCATAATTGTTGAGAGATCAACAGGAATACAAAAGGTCTAAACAATCTCGAAAATGACAAAAACAATAAAAGAGAAATTTGAATAAAATGTTTGATTTTGACTAATGATCCACGAAAAGACTCTTGGAATTCTTGAGGGATTTTCGTGGGGGTATTTGTTGAGGGATTTGTTGAGGGATTCGGGCTTGAGGGAAAAAGTGTTCCAAGGCTTCGTTAAAAACCTTGTCACGTAAAACCCATTGGGTAAAAATCGTGACTAAGGAAAAGAGCACACTTGGACTTGTATCGAAACCAATGCGGTTCGAGGCACTTCTTCCTTCAAACCCACGACTTCGTGAACATGTCGAATGAGTCCTCCTAGTGCGTCCTTAAGCTTCTTCGCCTTAGCTCTCGTCATAGGTCCTTCCGGAACGTACAACGCTTCCCTCGGGTTCGAGCTCCTTCTCGGCAAGATTCTCCTCGGCTACGTGATTAACCTCCATTGAGCCGTCTAGGATCATATCATGCCCCTCCTCTTCAAAAGGATTTGTCCTCAAATCTGGACTATCTGCAACAAAAGGGATCAAGTCAGAAACATTGAAACTCGAACTAATAGCGTACTTACCTTGCAAATCGATGACGTAGGCATTGTCATTGATCCATTTTATCACACGGAATGGACCATCCGTCCACGGCATGAGTTTAGACTTGCATTTGCGGAAATCGTTCTTTCCGCAAATGAACCCAAACGAGATCTCCCGGTTCGAAAATTTGCTCACGTCGGCCCTTGTTAGCTTGCTTGCGGTATTGTTCGGTTTTCTTCTCAATGTTCAACCGCGGTTGTTCATGCATCTGTTTCACTAGCTCAGCCTTCTTTTTACCATCAAAACTCAAACGCTCATTGGAAGGTAACTCGGTTAGATCCAAAGGAGTAATAGGATTAAAGCCATAAACCAATTGAAACGGTGAAAATTTAGAAGCGGAGTGAACAGCATGGTTATAAGCAAATTCAACGTGAGGAAAGCAATCTTCCCATGTCCTAATATTCCTTTTAATAACAGCACGCAAGAGAGTGGACAAAGTTCGATTTACTACTTACGTTTGCCCGTCAGTTTGCGGGTGACAAGTAGTAGAAAACATAAGTTTAGTGCCTAACTTATGTTAGAGGGGGGATTAGCACCCCTGGTTTAACTCGGTTCAAACCAAGACCGGTTCAATCAAGACCGGTTTACGATGGTTCGGATCAAAGATTGTTCAGCCCGAAAAACATTGGGCCGAGCTCGGAATCTCGGTAAAAGCCCATCTCGGCTACCGAGCTAGGCCCAGCGAGAGTCCAACTCGTTACAACAGATAATGATCGAAGTGTTCCCTTTTTCCCGACCGATCTCGGAAAAGGAAATATCCCTCTCGATTAAAAGGAAGACATCCTTATCCCGGAGAGAAGACCATAATATTTCCTTCTCCTAATCGAACTCGGAAAAGGAGATATTCTCTCTTTGACCGCTTCAAGACACTATAAATAAAGGGGGAGGCTCATTCAAACGCAATCATCCACAACTTCCGCAGAGACAAGAGAGAACACGAGAGAGCTCCTTTACCGATCTCAAGTTCTTTTGTCTTTGCCATCTTACTAAAACTCTGTTGTAACGCCGACTCTTGATCAATAAACGATATTCCGATTAAAGTACTGTTTTACCCCTTTTGTGTGATTTACGGATCAACAATTGGCGCCGTCTGTGGGGACTATTTAGAACAGTACTTCCGGATATCGTTTGATTAAGTTCGGCGATGGCTCTTCAAGTCGACAGTTCCGTAGTCAACATGAACGGCTCGGAAAACAATGGCCAAAACCCTCGGGTTGACGAACTCAATCCAACTGACATCGAATCACCAACTACCGGAGGAGGACTCCCTCCAACCTAACCTATTGGAGGGGATAATCAGACCAATCCCCCGAGAACTCTTCCACCACCTCCAGCTACCCCGGTTTTCACGGACCCGACGACCTTTATGGAAGCCATGGCAGCACAGTTCGCCGAAATCAACAAAAAGAATGAAGAGCGGATCGCTTCACTGATAGCATCCCACTTCGAACGACGAAACCAGATCGGCACCCTCGATCCAAACCTGATCACCCCTGCCAGCGAAAACACATTACGCCGGAACCTTCTGCCCGACCTAACCAACACTCAACTCCCAGGCGCAACCGACCTACCAACTAGGAGATCCGCGGCCGAAACGGAAATCCACATCTCGGACCAAATCGCCATGAACCTAGAATTTGCGAAAGTCCAGGCTCAGTTACAAGACATGCGATCCAAGGTCCACCAGGCGACAAGCTCGGCACCGGAGATCGACCGAGTGATTCAGGAGTCGAAGAGGACCCCATTCACGGACCATTCTGGCGATTGGAGAGAGTCAAAATCACGCCATACGATGGGTTTACCGACCCTAAACATTTCCTAACCTCCTTTGTCATCACGATGAACCGCTTTCGTTTCGGGTCGGAAAACGAAAAAGACGCAGCCATGTGTCAGTTGTTCGTAGAAAACCTATCCGGAACCGCGCTCGACTGGTTTTCGACACTCGAGCCGAACTCAGTCAACAGCTACAACGAACTCACTACCAAATTCCTCAAGCGCTTCACCATGTTCATCAAGCAGAAAACAAAGAACGCCGAACTCTGGGCTCTCGAGCAGAAGCAGGACGAGCCTCTACGCAAGTTCATGGAACGTTTCAAAGCAGTCGTATCCCACTGTACGATCGACGACGAAGCCGCGATCGAGGCTCTTTACAAAGCGACCTGGTACGAATCAGACTTCCACAGGGAAATCAAGCGCAATAACCCAAAGACGCTGGAAGACATTTTGCACAGGGCGCACATCTTCGTCATGGAAGAAGAGGAAAGATCCGAGAAAGATAGGCGGTATGCACCCAAACAGCCCGCTGCTAAGGATAAACAATACGTCCCTCCAAAGCAACCCGTCAACACGGTCCAAACTCAGCAGTCTTGGTCAAACACTTGGGTTCGATCGGACGAACCAAAGGAGTCTGAAACCGAATCCGCACCGTACTGCAATTTCCACAGCCGATTTGGAAATCATTCAACCGAAGAATGCCGACACTTACAGGAATTCTTGATGATGAAATACAAAAAAGGGGAAGTTCCGGTCGAAGGAGCCTTCCAACCTTCGAATAGACCTCGCCATAACGATGGCGGGAGAAGACGTAATTTCAAACCAAACAAAGCTACCGAGCAGCCTAAAGAAAAAGCCGACGACGAACAACCGAAACGAGATCGAGAGGAAAATGTGGAGGCTCAACAACCCCCACAAGTTCGGAAGCGTGTCAACATGATCATGGGCGCACTGGAAACTTGCAACTATTCTGTCCGAGCCCTGAAGACGTACAGTAAAGAGGCCGTGGCTGCAAAACATACACACCAGACCACACCTTGCGGAATGCCGATAACCTTCTCCGAGGCCGACACAGAAGGACTCCATATGCCGCATAACGATCCGCTGGTAGTTGAGACACTCATCGGCAATGTTGTAGTCGGGTGAATCTTAATCGACACTGGAAGCTCGGTTAACGTGATCTTCAAAGATACACTGAAGAACATGGACTTTCCCGACAATCAAATCAGACCGAACATCGAGCCACTCACCGGGTTCTCAAGCGAGCAAACCATGACCGCCGGAACGGTCAAACTTCCCATGTACACCGGAGGGATATGTCGGATGGTCAAGTTCCTGGTATTAAACAAACCCGCAATCTACAATGTGATACTCGACACACCATGGATATTTTCGATGAAAGCCGTCGTATCAACATATCACCAATGCGTCAAGTTCCCGACGCCTTCCGGAGTTTTTACCCTTAAAGGCGACCAGGTGATGTCCCGAACGTGTTTTATCAACGAATGCAAACTAAGGACGGCACCCCGAACTTATGTCATCAAAAAGAACAAAATTCCGAACGACCCCGACCTACCGCGACGCGAAACAATCGTCCAAGTCAATATCGACGACTTCAATCCGGAAAGATGCGTAGGAATCGGAGCCGAGCTCGACGAAGATATCAAGACGGACTTAATCCGACTCCTCAAAAGAAACGTTTCGACCTACGCCTGGGCGATTACGGACATGCCCAGAATCAATCCGAAGATAGCGAGCCACGAACTCAATATTGATTCCACCTTCAAACCGATCAAGCAAAAACGACGCAAGCTCGGACCCGAGAAGGCTCGAGCTGTTAACGACGAAGTCGAGAGACTACTTAGTGCCGGATCAATCACTGAAGTTCGGTACCCAGACTGGTTGGCGAACCCAGTCGTGGTCAAGAAGAAGAACGGAAAATGGAGGATCTGCGTTGACTTTACCGACCTGAACAAAGCCTGCCCAAAGGATAGCTTCCCACTCCCACACATCGACAGACTCGTTGAAGCCACCGCTAGTAACGAACTCCTCTCGTTCATGGTCGCCTTCTCAGGCTATAATCAGATACTCATGCATCCAAACGATCGCGAGAAAACCTCCTTCATTACCGACCGTGCTATCTACTGCTACAAGGTCATGCCTTTCGGCCTAAAAAACGCCGGTGCAACTTACCAACGGCTCGTTAATCGGATGTTTGCCAGCCAGCTCGGCAAAACAATGGAAGTCTATATCGACGATATGCTCGTCAAGTCGCTGATCGCCAAGGATCACGCCGGACATCTCAACACTTGCTTCGACATCCTGAACGAATACGGCATGAAGCTTAATCCAACCAAATGCACGTTCGGCGTGACCTCGGGAGAGTTCCTCGGGTATATCGTGACTCAAAGAGGAATTGAAGCCAATCCTAAGCAGATCTCGGCAATCCTCGACCTACCATCACCAACGACAAAGCGGGAAGTACAAAGGCTCACAGGACGTATTGCGGCCCTCAATCGGTTCATCTCCCGATCTACCGACAAGTGTCTCCCCTTCTACCAACTGTTACGCGGTAATAAAGGCCTCAAGTGGGACGACAAGTGCGAAGAAGCATTCAAACAGCTCAAAGAATACTTGTCAACCCCACCGGTTCTAGCAAAACCCGAAGATGGCGAGACCCTCTATCTCTACATCGCAATATCGACCTCAGCAGTCAGCGGGGTGCTTGTCCGGGAAGACCGAGGCGAGCAGAAACCGATCTTCTATATCAGCAAATCACTCGACGGCGCTGAGGGACGATATCCGACTCTAAAAAAATTGGCTCTCGCCGTTGTTATTTCAGCTCGGAAGTTACGCCCCTATTTTCAGTCACACTCAGTCACCGTCTTAACCAATCAACCACTCCGGACGATCCTCCATAGTCCGAGTCAGTCCGGTCGATTGGCTAAATGGGCTATCGAACTCAGCGAATATGACATCGACTACAAAAACTGAACAAGTATCAAGTCGCAAGTCCTTGCCGATTTCCTCATCGAGTTATCTCCGGAGTACGTCAACACCGATGTCGTGATCGCCGAGCAATGGATCCTTCACGTGGACGGATCTACGTCGAATCGTGGCTCTGGAATAGGCATTCGCCTCAAATCTCCGACGGGAGAAATCTTAGAACAATCGTTCCGTCTGGCGTTCAACGCATCAAACAACGAAGCAGAAAACGAAGCATTAATTGCCGGACTACGTTTAGCCAAAGCCATCGGTGCAACATGCATACACGCCTACTGCGACTCGCAGCTCATCGCAAGTCAATTTAGCGGGGAGTACGATGCCAAAAACGATCGAATGGATGCGTATCTCAAGCTCGTCAAGCAACTCGCCGCAGAATTCGATTCGTTCGAACTAACCAAAATACCACGAGGAGAAAACGCTCCAGCCGACGCACTCGCTGCCCTAGTTTCAAGCTCGGACCCTCATCTCAGACGAACGATTCCAGTCAAAAATATCTCGAAACCAAGTATCGAAAGCACATAGCAATGTATTGTCACGACTCGTAGACGAGATTACGAGGAAAATTCTGCGACCGAACCCATCTTACGCCGACAAAAACGAATTCCGGTTGTCGAAACTGGCGAGGATACCGAGCCCGAACGTACTGCTGTCGCCGAAGGAAACAACGACGTACCACAATTCAATGAGTCGGCCCAATCGGACAACAAAACGGATGAACAGACAGACGGCCTTCACGAGCTAATAAACCTCGAACAGCCCGACGAGCAGACTCCTGCCGATTGGACGCTAGAAATAAAAATGTACATCATTGATGGAGACACTCCAGAGGACAGATGGGCCGCTCGACGCCTCAAAATGCGAGCCGCTCGCTACATACTTATCAAAGACGGACTGTTTCGCTGGAGTGCGGCAGGAATACTCCTCAAATGCATCTCAGGCGACGAAATCGAGGAAGTAATGAAGAAAATACACGAAGGAGACGGCGGTAATCACTCAGGTGGCCGATATTTAGCCATAAAAATCAAACGAGCAAGCTATTATTGGCCGAGCATGCAAGCAGAGTGCGAGAAATTTGTTGCAAAGTGCGACAAATGCCAACGACACGGCCCAATGATACATCTCCCTACCGAGCTTCTCACAACTTCAACAGCCCCTTACCCGTTCATGCGCTGTGGGATGGACATCATCGGCCCCTTTAGACGATCCACCACGCAGAAAAAATTCATCCTCGTCATGACGGATTACTTCACCAAGTGGGTAGAAGCCGAGGCATATCCCGTCATCCTCGCTTCCGATGTCCAGAAGTTCGTCTGGAAATTCATCATCTGCCGACACGGAGTTCCGTACGAGATTATCACCGATAACGGTCCCCAGTTCATATCGACACTATTCAACGATTTCTGCGCCAAGTGGAAAATTCGGCTAAGTTTCTCTACACCGAGATACCCGCCGAGCAACGGTCAAGCCGAAGCAACAAATAAAACGATCATCGCTGGCCTAAAGAAACGATTGGATATTCATAAAGGGACATGGTCTGATAAACTCGACGGAGTCTTGTGGTCATATCGCACGACCCCACGATCTTCAACGGGACAATCCCCTTTCTATATGGCTTACGGCGTAGAAGCACTGTGCCCCGCCGAACTCACCATCCCGACTATTCGTCGAACGTTGCTCGTGCAAAACCCCGATCTTAACGACGAAATCATGCTCGACAACCTCGACAATCTCGAAGAGCAACGCGATCAAGCCTTACTTCGGATTCAGAATTATCAGAACTTAGCAGCACGGTACTACAACAAAAAGGTCTGCGGACGTCATTTCACCGACGGCGACCTTGTTCTAAGAAAAGTCTTCGAAGGCACCGAAGAAAAGAATGTCGGCAAACTCGGAACAAACTGGGAAAGACCTTATCAGGTCATGAGGGTAGTCAAACCAGGCGTCTACGAGCTCATGAAGCTAGACGGAACCCCCATTCCGCATTCGTGGAATTCAGTGAACCTCAAACGCTACTACATCTAGGCAAGCCATCAAGCGCAAAAAAAAAAAAAAAAAAAAAAAAAAA
>PKML01043580.1:226864-281469 GCA_002933935.1 Eutrema yunnanense | reverse complement strand
AGCCAAATAAGCCGAGTCCGTCTCGCACACTCGGATTCAATGTGAGAAACCTAGAGCATATTAAGATGAGCTGTTCACGTACTCTTAAAACTAAACTCTAGGGCCAAGCCGAACGTCTTTCCTCGCAAATCTAAGTCGATTTCTCAACAGTCGCAAAATTAGTAAGCCGATTTCTCAACAATCGCAAAACCATTAAGTCGATTTCTCAACAATCGCAAAAACAATAAGCCAATCTACGTTATGGATTGCCGACCTCGAACAGGTTCAGTCAAATTCACCCTCTTCACCCGGCTAAGACCGTACTGCTTACGGCACCAATGTGAACGACGAGTTTGAGAAGTTCGTATAAAAGTACGACTTCAAATATAGAAAGACGAGTTAGAAAACGACTAAGTACAAAATTCGGATCCGCAAAATATTAATATTCATTTAAAAGCCCCCCGGGCAAAATGGATACCGGACTTTAAAAACCCTCCGGTCCAAGAGGTCGAGTTATAAGCCCGTTCGGGCAGAAGAAAACTAAACGAATTAAAAAAAAAAAAAAAAAAATAGTCTAAACGTTCTGCCTTCGCATCGCGTCAGCACGATCCGCCGACATCGAGGCCTGGTTAGAACCGAACTCATCAAGGCCCGGTGGAACCTCATTACCCATCGAGGTCGAAACCTCCGGATGTATCGGATCGGTGAACGGCGAGACAACCAGGTCCGCATCAACCAGCTCGCAGAGGTCGATCACAGCATATTCTGCCGATTTCTCGGCCTTGAGCTTTTCAAGCTTCTCGATGCGAGACGACGGAACGATAATGTCATGCTTCTTCTTGAGGATATCACAGAAACCAAGAATCCCTTAGATTTGGTTGATAGCAAGGAACGGCCTCTTCGCTTGGTCGATCGCCGACAGGTGATCCTTGACCTTTTGAAGCCGAACTTGGCACTTCTCCGTGACCAACTTCCTCTTCGAGATCTGCTGAGTACGGCCAGCCCTCAAGCGCGAAGTTTCCGCGAAAAGCTTCACCGAGAGCGCATCTTTTTCCAGTTCCAGCTCGGCATTGGATCGTTTCAGCGCGGCAATTTCTCGGGTCAGCTCGGCCACCGCACGATCACCCGCTTCCACTCTATCCTCAGACACATGCAGCTCCTTGCGAAGCTCCATCACCTGAACTCTAGCCTCGAAAGCTTTACGACGGGATTCTCCGAGCTCGCGGTCATAGGACCCGACGATTTCGTTCGTCTGGGCAACCATCTGTCAAGAACAAAGAACATCAGAAACAAGGACCAAAAACGGAAGAAGGAATAACTCGGAAAGGGGTATTTACCTCAGAAGTGGTCCGGGCTAGCTTCTTGAAAGCCTCGGACTTGTGAAGACAATCGACCGGAGGGAGAAAATCTGGGCCGAAACTCACTCGCCGATACGTCTCGGCATAATCCCATGACTCGGCCTCAGGACCCGGCGCCCGATGCCTCTTCGGGACGGGAGAATCATCCGATAGGACTACCGTATCGTCGTCGGCCCGCGGAGGCTCGGTATCCCCTTCACCACCGTCAGTACCGAGCGTATTCCGAACGGGTTCCTGCTGGGTATCCCCTTCACCACCGTCAGTACGCTCGGTACCAACTCCAGCAGACGGGCCAGCTGCCTGCCGAGTCCCCTTTTTGCTCTTCTTCTTCCTCTTCTTCTCAGCCGGGCGAGAAGCACACCCTTCAGTGGAGACTGTTTCCCCAGCAAGAACCCGTTCCCCAGCAGGAACTCCTCCTTGGCCGATTTCTTCATTATCAGCCGGAACCTCGGGATTCGCCTGTTCGGCGGTCTGAGGGATATCCGCGTTCACTTCATCACCATCAAGTTCGGCAGATAGATCAGGGATATCATCGAACTTCATCTTCCGTCTACGAGATGGGTCTGCTGTAAGAAAAAAAACAAAACAAAACAGATAACATACCTTTAAGAGCTCTCTTAGCCTTTAGATCGAGCTTCTCTTGGTAGGCTTCAGGCCACCGAACTTTCTCTGCCGCACTTAGTTGCTTCGCGTGGACAAAGGTGAATCCCGGCGTGGTGATAAGGAAGCCCGGTATGTGACGATCTGAAAAGGAAAAGAAAAAATATAACTTAGGCAAAATAAAGCACTAAAATAAGTCGGGAACGAATATCTACCAATAGGCGTCCTCCACTGAGTTCGGTAACTCCCGCCTGGATGCTCGACAGAAGATTCGTCGATCTTCACATAAAAGTACCGAGCATTCCAGTTATTGACTTTGCTCGGCTTGTTCCCAGTAACAAGGTCACATTCCGGATTCGCATTAGCCGATAAATACCAAGGTTTCGCCTTCGACAAATTAACCCGGAACAATCTTTCAAAAATCTTCGCCGTGATGGGAATACCGCACTCCTCCCCAAGAGAGAGAAGACCCATAAGATTTATTACCGTGGCTGGCATCAACTGAGAGATCGCAATATGCCGGATGCGGCATGAGTTTAGACTTGCGTTTGTCCGGAAATCGTTCTTTACGCAAATGAACCCAAACGAGATCTCCCGGTTCGAAAATTTGCTCACGTCGACCCTTGTTAGCTTGCTTGCGGTATTGTTCGGTTTTCTTCTCAATGTTCAACCGCGCTTGTTCATGTATCTATTTCACTAGCTCAGCCTTCTTTTTACCATCAAAACTCAAATGCTCATTGGAAGGTAACTCGGTTAGATCCAAAGGAGTAATAGGATTAAAGCCATAAACCAATTGAAACGGTGAAAATTTAGAAGCGGAGTGAACAGCATGGTTATAAGCAAATTCAACGTGAGGCAAGCAATCTTCCCATGTCCTAATATTCCTTTTAATAACAGCACGCAAGAGAGTGGACAAAGTTCGATTTACTACTTCCGTTTGCCCGTCAGTTTGCGGGTGACAAGTAGTAGAAAACATAAGTTTAGTGCCTAACTTAGACCACAATGTTTTCCAAAAATAACTTAAAAACTTAGTGTCACGGTCGGAAACTATCGTCCTATGCATGCCATGCAAACAAATTACTTCCCTAAAGAACAATTCCGCAACTAATGATGCATCATCCGTTTTATGACAAGGAATAAAGTGAGCCATCTTAGAAAATCTATCAACGACAACAAAGATGGAATCTCGACCCTTCCTAGTCCTAGGCAATCCAAGAACAAAATCCATAGACACATCAACCCACGGAACAGTAGGGATAGGTAAAGGAGAGTACAAACTTTGCAGACTTACCTCAGATTTGGCTTGCTTGCAAGTGACACAACGTCCGCAAATTCTTTCCACATCTTTTCTCATATGCAGCCAATAGAAATGAGCTTGCAATGTGCTTAGTGTTTTGGCGACTCCAAAGTGTCCCATAAGTCCTCCTCCATGTGATTCCCTAACAAACAATTCTCGCAAAGAACAGTGAGGCACACAAAGGCGGTTTTCAAAGAAAAGAAATCCATCATTTCGAAAAAATTTCCCGTAGGCAAATTTTTCGGTTGCTTGATAAGCTTCTTTAAAATCGGAATCAGTTGCATAATAATTCTTAATTTGTTCAAAACCCAGCAACTTAGTTTCAAGAGTAGAAAGTAGAACATACCTCCTTGACAATGCATCGGCAACTACATTGTCCTTACCTTGTTTATACCGAATGACGTATGGAAAGGTTTCGATGAATTCAACCCACCGTGCATGACGTTTGTTCAGATTTTGTTGACCTTTGAGATGCTTGAGAGACTCATGATCAGTATGGATCACGAACTCTTTAGGCCAGAGATAGTGTTGCCACGTTTGCAAAGCTCGCACCAACGCGTAGAGCTCCTTATCGTACGTCGGGTAATTCAAGGTGGCTCCTCCAAGTTTTTCGCTAAAGTAAGCGATTGGTCTCTTTTCCTGCATAAGAACAACACCGATACCTATACCAGAGGCATCACATTCAATTTCAAAGGTTTTCAAAAAATCAGGTAAGGAAAGAAGTGGTGCGTTTGTGAGCTTGTCTTTTCAACGCTTGGAAAGTGGTTTCTTGTGCTTCGTTCCACTTGAAGCCAACGTCTTTCTTGATAACTTCGGTTAGAGGTGCGGCCAACGTACTGAAATCCTTCACAAAGCGTCGGTAAAAACCTGCAAGTCCATGGAAACTCCTCACTTTGCCAACGGACTTCGGACTAGGCAAATGGCGGATGGCTTTCACCTTTTCTTCATCGACCTTGATTCCCTGGGCACTAACAACAAAACCTAGAAAAACCAAGTTATCCGTACAAAAAGTACAGTTCTTCAAGTTCGCATAAAGTTTCTCCTCCCTAAGAACATCCAAAACGGCCCTAACATGCGTAACATGCTCGTCGATGTTCTTGCTATACACTAGGATATCATCAAAGTATAGAACCACAAAGACTCCTATAAATGATCGCAAGATATGGTTCATTAGCCTCATGAATGTACTAGGTGCATTAGTTAACCCAAAAGGCATCACTAACCATTCATACAACCCATGCATAGTTTTAAATGCCGTTTTCCACTCATCCCCCTCTTTCATCCTAATTTGATGATATCCACTCTTAAGATCGATATTAGAAAATATGCAAGACCCATAAAGTTCATCTAGCATGTCATATAACCGAGGAATAGGATGGCGATACTTTACAGTGATATTATTTATGGCGCGGCAATCGACGCACATACGCCACGTTCTGTCCTTCTTCGGAACAAGCAAAACCGGCACCGCACAAGGACTCATGCTCTCGCGGATATGTCCTTTCTCCATCAGTTCCATGGCCTGTCTTTGAAGTTCCTTAGTCTCCACGTGATTAGTCCTATATGCCCCGGGCACAAAATCGATTTGTTGTTCAATTCCCCGGATAGGCGGCAAACCGTGCGGATTATCATCGGGGAAGACGTCTTTGAAATCCTGTAAAACTGAAATCATCTTGCTCGGGAGCTCCGGCTCAAGGTTAGTAGAACTCATAAGAGTTTCTCTGAACATAAGAACAATGAAAGATTTTTTTGTAAACAAAGCTTGCTTGATCTCACTAGATCTCGCAAAAAGATTAGAGTTTCTTATGGTTTTTGGCTCCACGGTTTTCTTTGGAATCATGCTCAAATTCATAACTTCTTGAACGTTTGGATTGCTGGGATTAATGTCGCCTTTAGCCTCAGCTTCCTTTTTCTAACACCACGTTTTTGCCTTTGTATGCGAAAGAGTGCTTGTTCGTAAGGCCGTCATGAGTAACCTTGCGATCAAATTGTCAAGGTCGTCCTAATAGTATATGCCCAGCCTCCATAGGTAGCACGTCGCATAGAACTTCATCCACATAGCTCCCTATAGACAAAGGAACCAAAACTTGTTTTGTTACCTTTAAATGACCCTCGTTGTTCAACCATTGAAGATAATACGCCTTTGGATGCTTCGTCACTTCTAAACCCAGCTTCTCCATAAGTGTAGTGCTCGCCACATTCGTACAAATGCCCCCATCGATGATAAGGCTACACACTTTCCCTTTGACGCGGCATCTAGTATGAAACAGATTTTCCCGTTGCTCCTCCTCTTTAGGTCGGTCTTGTATAAGCAAAGTTCGTCTCGCCACTAGTAAATCTCCATACTCAGCTTCTTCCGCGGCCTCTTCATACACTTGTGAGACGTCACCAACTTCTTTCACATCCGATTTTATCTCACCGTATCCTCGGAGAAGCATAGTTCTTTTATTCGGACAATCTTTGGCCATATGTCCTCGGCCTTGGTATTTGAAGCATCGAAGATCTGTGCCTTTGGCTTGAGAAGTCTCGGCCTTCTCATTAGGATTCCGAACATATGTTGGAGTGAAAGGCTTTGAATCCGTTCCTGGCCTCACATCCGTTCTTGGTCGAAAACCGGAACTATTATTGACCGGATTAGGTCGTATACTAGAACCGTAGGAAGTCTTGGCGGCGTTCTTCCTCTTGAGTTGTCTCTCTATGATGTTTGCCTTTTGTAGCATCTCCTTGAGATCTCCATAGTACTGAAGTTCCAGCGAGTCTTGAATCTCACGGTTAAGACCACCTAGAAACCGTGACATAGTAACTTCACTATCTTCCTCCAAACGAGCGCGGGTCATAAGCATCTCCAGCTCTTGGTAATATTCCTCGACACTCCTTGTTCCTTGGATAAATCTCCTCAATCGGTTGTGTAGATCACGTTGGTGATGACTATGAACAAACCGCTTGCGCATGACGGCTTTCAATTGTCGCCAAGTTTCTATCGGATCTTCGTCATTTCGTCTCCGCCAAGTCACCAATTGTTCCCACCAACTAAGAGCGTAATCATAAAATTCTGTGACAGCAGCACGCACTCTTTGAGCCTCCGTAGACTCGTTGCAATCAAATACCAGCTCGACCTTAATTTCCCACGCCAAATATGCATCCGGATCGTTCTTTCCGTGGAAAGGAGGAATTTTTGCCATAACACCTCTCGTGTTTTCTCGTCTCGGCCTCCTTTGATTATTACCGGATGAATGACCCTCAGATTCATGCTGTCTCCTCGTGTTTCTAGCTCTGCGTGGTCTACCTTGACTGTCATTATGGGACGAATCACCATAATAATCGTCGTTGTTCAAAGGTCGGTTTTGGTCTTCCCCTACGGGATTGTTTAGAGGCTGCCTTTGTGCCCCTAGTGCTCGATTCAGCTTGTCATTCATTTCTTGCATCTCAGCGACCATCATACGTCTCATGCTGTCCATAACCGCTTGTAGTTGATCGGCACTCAACCCGACCTGGTTAAGAACGACGTTTGGATTTTGTTGATCATTGCCGTGATTGTTATTAGACCCATCTTGTGCCATGATTTCCTGAAAATAAACAATAGTAAGTTAGCAAAGGAAAACAAGATTATAAAACGTGAATTCAAAATAAACAAAGGGGCAGAAATCGCTTAGTCGGTTTTGTCGGATTTTTTTTTTTTTTTTCAGAAATGGATCCCTCGGCGGATTTGAAATTTTCCCGGATAATCCCTCGGATATATGTTTTCGCCCGGGAAGAAAATCCCACGGATTAGATTTGCTCCCAAAAATTTCCCACAGTCTTGATTTCCCCCCGGAAAGTCCCTCGGATTTGTTTTCCCCGGAAAGTCCCTCGGACTTTGATTTTCCCCAAAAAAAAATTGCTTGACCCTTGAGTTCCTTGCAAAAATTAAAATCCACAAACAAGAATTTAGGTAGTTCAAAGAATCAAACACAATCAAATCAATGTAATTTTTTTTTTTTGAAAGAAGATGAACGATTAAAAAAAATGATGAACGATTTTTTTTTTTTTTGATTAATGAGGAAACTAAACAACCTAACAATGATCTAAATGCAATAATTAAATTAAAACAAGACTAGATTTAACCCAGAAAATTGATGAACTACTCGATGAACACAGTAGAAGATGAACAGTCAAAAATAAAAAAAAATGCAATGGAAACGAAACGAGATGATCGAAATGATAAAAGGATAGATGAAACGATATTACCGGATCCTTGAGTTGCTCTGATACCACTTAATACACCCCTCGTCCACGGGATCTTCTCAAAGGAAAGGTAATGGTTGGATAATCCTTAAACGGAGGTTTAAGGCGGTGAAATCGTAGCTTGGGAGATGTGGAACCGGCTCGAAGGCGTGAGACTCCTCTCAATAATCCTTCCAACTCGCAACTCGCTTGCGGACACCTCTTGACGACGATCGTTTGAATGTTTACCCACAAAGGGAGACGGAAATCCCCTTGATAAAACCGAATCGAAAATCTTTAGAATCCACCAAAGAAATCGACAAGAAAAACAAAGAGAATCCACTCTAAGAATTTTGGAAAAGTGAAAAGGTTTATTGCATAATTGTTGAGAGATCAACAATGATCTCTAGAGTTTTAAATAGATCAAGAATACAAAAGGTCTAAACAATCTCGAAAATGACAAAAACAATAAAAGAGAAATTTGAATAAAATTTTTGACTAATGATCCACGAAAAGACTCTTGGAATTCTTGAGGGATTTTCATGGGGGAATTTGTTGAGGGATTTGTTGAGGGATTCGGGCTTGAGGGAAAAAGTGTTCCAAGACCTCGTTAAAAACCTTGTCACGTAAAACCCATTGGGTAAAAATCGTGACTAAGGAAAAGAGCACACTTGGACTTGTATCAAAATCAATGCGGTTCGAGGCACTTCTTCCTTCAAACCCACGGCTTCGTGAACATGTCGAATGAGTCCTCATAGTGCGTCCTTAAGCTTCTTCGCCTTAGCTCTCGTCATAGGTCCTTCCGGAACGTACAACGCTTCCTCGGGTTCGAGCTCCTTCTCGGCAAGATTCTCCTCGGCTACGTGATTAACCTCCATTGAGCCGTCTAGGATCATATCAAGAATTGATTACAAAAACTTGAGCCTCTCGAAACCACACCAATTCTCCGACAGACCGAAGAGAAAAATCAACCAGAAGATCACAAAACTTAACAAACGAGCTAGAAAGACAGCACGGATCCTAACTTAGCAGAACACTAGATCTCGCACAGTACACATCACATCACAACAGTCGAAAACAAAGAAGGGATACGTCACAAACAAACCACAACACACGAAAAGGAAGAAGATCGTTCTTGACAGGTTGTGTTACTGAGTCGGTGATGTTTCTCCACGAACTGTCCTTGTATGACTCTTCACGCCGACTAACCAATCGTACGAGGGTAGATCTGAGAAGGAGGAGGCGCTGGTTGACGGAGGACTGGACGGAAGTTTCATCACATCGAGTGAGAAGATTGAGGAGTCTCTCGCCGGCAAAACAGATGCGGCGGAGAGAGGAAGATGAAGACTTCAGCGGAGAAGAGTTCTTCTCAGGCGAGAGATGGCAACAGCGGAGGTTGTGACGGAAGTAGAGATCTCTATTCGGAGATGTTGAGCTTCAGTGGCCACTTTGATTCCCGTGTCACCGGTGATGGAGAAACTTCAAAAAAGGAGATGTTTGAGACAAAGGACTCGCTGGAGTAGAGGCGGCGGAGGGAGTACGCGAGGTCTTCACAGGAGAGAGATTCCTGTCAGTTAAGGGGAAGCGACGGAGGCTGGGCGGAGTCGGAAGCGAAATCGGAGATCCATTGAGGGCTAAGCTTCAGTGGCGGCGATTAGGGTTTCCCTATGTCTTCAGCGGCGGCGTTTAGAAACATTAGGACGGAACATTTAATCTCTAATTAATTGATTAAATTATTTAAAATATAATAACGTTAATCCATGATTGTAGATATTTTATTATATAAAGCTGGATCCCTCAACATGAACGTGATACGTAAGCAAAATTATAACTAAAAAATAAAGTTGGATCCCTCAACAATAGATAGTGACATTTGTAACGGTTATTAATTTAGATTTTGATATGTGCCAATTTAATTAAAAAGTAAAAATGAATTAAAATAAATATTAAAAAATGTTAAAATTAAAAAAAAGCAGTGGTTAAAATTAAAAAAAGGGAAAACAAAACAATCTATATACAAAAAAAACTTAAAATCTTAATTTGACTTCAGGAGTAGCATGAGCCACGAGGAGGATCAGCTGATACCTAATCTTTACCGTTACATACAGCTGTGGGAAAGCGAGTTCATTGATTCAATGCGGGTCTGGGCAGAGTATGCTTTAAAGAGGCAGGAAGCACAGGCCCAAAATAGACGTCTCACGTTGGAGGATCTGGAAGTATGTATTATAAGTGTTTAGTTTGCTTTTGGTCTTTTAGGAACACTAAAGCACAAAGTTTATGCCACTGCTGCTGACTGATGGACTTTATTAAAGGTTTTAAGCTTTTGGGAAATGAGTTCGATGCTTTTGGACCCTTAAAAGTCTTTCTTACGTTGAGTGGATTATCAAAAATCTGCTCCTTTGTTATTTTGCTATGCAAATTTTGGTTATACTTTATGCTTTCGACTGATGATGGTTGCCTTGGATACGGTTTTTAGATTTGGGCATGAAATTGTGTGTTGCATAGCCTTTTAATAGTATTAAGCAAATGCCTTGTGTTTTTTCCTTTTCAGTTTGGGTATTCTGTGATTGTAAAAAGATGGGTTTTGAGGCCTTGACTTGGTATTGCAAGCCAATTGCAGACGGATTTTGGGAAAAAGCAGCGGATGGTGTGTTTAGCGCCTACACGCCGTGTGCCATTGACTCACTAGTGATGCTTGTTTCTCACTTCAAGATTTACACTACAAGAAAACAGCGTTTTTACGACTGTAGAAGTAGTCGCCAATTAGTCGCTAAAAGGTCTGTTACGACTACTATGCGACTAAACCATGTAGTCGTTAATATTTAGTCGCTAAAGTCTGTAGTCGTAAAATTAGTCGCAAAATGACGACTACATTACGACTACTATGTGTAGCCGTTTGGTAGTCGTAACGTAGTCGCAAATCTTTACGACTACACAGCGACTATTTGTGCGACTAGGTTACGACTATAGAAAGTGTCTAGATGCAGTCGGATAGTTTTAGTAACTAAATAGTCGTACATTTTAGTTACTAATTACCGACTATTTTACGACTAATAAAACGACTATTTGGCGACTAATAGGAACATCAAGTTGCAAAGATGTAAATATTGTGCGACAAATTAGCTACTCTTTTGCGACTATTTGGCGACTAATAGGGGACTACCTGTGCGACTAGTTAACGACTACCTGTGCGACTAGTTAACGACTGTATAGATGCAGTCGGAAAGCTTTAGTCACGAAGTAGTCGTAAATGTTTGTAACTATTTAGCGACTATTCTACGTCATAATGAACGACTAATTGGCGACTAAATTGAACATCAAGTTGCGACTATTTGGCGACTAACAGCCTACTGTTTAGTGACTGAAATCGAAAGCAAATTATGAATATGGGGTTCGTTTTGTTTAGCAATTGGTAATCTGTGTTACAAAATTAAAGAAATTTGCTTCAATGTCAATACATTTGATTAAAAATAGTAACTACAGTATTCAGCCTCCATAAGAAATGCGAAAACGTTAACAAAAATAACAAATTCATGAGTTCACAAGTAGCAAGGTTCAGAAAAGTAAGCACCAAACCTAAGAACCAGAACCAGGGGTAGTTGTTCTTGGATCTGGTCGAGGAAGATTGGTTGATGGAAGCAAAGCAGATGGTGGAGCTGACTGAGAAGCCATGAAGTCTAGAAACGCCGGATCTGTTTGTCGCAGGTACTTCTCCACCAAGGATAAGTGGTCAAGCTTGTCCTTTTGCTCAGCCGCAGCTCGGGAGTGCTCTGCTTCACGGGCAGCAATCTCAGCATCACGCCGTTCATTATAAGCTGCCTGCTCTTCTATTCTCTGTTGAGCTTCCTTCAGTTGCTCTTGGAGTGCAACAAACGATGAAGAGTCTCCCGGTTGGTTGCGCTTGCCATTGAGAAGAGTCTTCTTGAGGCTTCCAACTCCATAAGGAGTTCCTCGTGAATCCAACTCAGTGGACTGTCAAAAGTAAAAGAAAAACCTTAATGAAAAAATTCAGGACTATATAAATGTGAAGTGTTGTCTATATGTTACTTTACCTGAAGAAAGATGCTTGTATATTCATCTGTTGTTAGCGTACGAGGTTGCGAAGCACCATCCGAAACTTCTGAAGGCTCTGTGTAAAGCTCAGACAACTTCTCTTGCACCTTCTGCTCATATGTTTGAACGATTTTCTCCGCCTTCCTATCGACATACGTACCATCTGGCCTTGTATGTGTCCTAATGAAAACATCACCAAGACTAACCGGTCTTCCCAATTCCTCTTCCTGCAATGTTACAAATTAAGCAAGGATAGCAAGTAAACCAGAAACATGTAACCAATCAAAAATGAAACCAGAAACATGAAGAAAGCAGAAACATAATTTAAAGTTGTTGAGGAGAAAGAAAAAGTTAAAGTAACTAACCATTTCTTGTTGGATTTGTTGATACGACTTTGGCCCTGATAAGTGGATGTGAGGACCGAGACCTTTACGGTCAGACATACGAGCATTGGAATAGGTGATACTCTTGAGCTTTGCTTCTTCAGTGTCCCAGTAGTCCGTCATTGTTTTCCAGAGAGTGTCGCCGATCCAATTAGGTCGCTCTCGACTAGTCCTCGCGGTGCTAACCATGTCTTTCATCCGGCGTTGACAGATATCCTCGAAAAACCCTTGAACTGTCCCTGTTATCAAGGGATCCCAGGTGTGGGTTTTCTACAAAACAAAGAGAATAGGATGATGTTAGTGAAAACATCACAAGCAAACCTATATGTGAAGGCTATAGGACCGAAAACTGTACCGCGAACTCGAGGAAGTATCTTTCTTGTCTGTCCCGAGGCACACATGTCCAGCTATAGTAGGGAGCATCGAATTTGTTTGTAAACACTTTAGTAATTGCCCGAACCAGTTTCGATCCCTTGTCGCGAGTAAACCTGCAAACACACATGAAAAAAAAAGGACATAATACAAACCAGAAGCATGTAATACAGAAACATGAAACCAATCATACATGAAACCAATCAAACATGAACATTTAAAGGGGAAAACATGAAACCAGTAATATGAAACATAATTAACCTGCAAACCAGAAACATGAAACCAGAAAACATGAAACCAGAAAACTGAAACATAATTAACCTGCAAGCCAGATACATGAAGACATAAGCATGTAAGAGATATCTCTTACATGCCTTGTGATCAATACTACACATTACAGATTTGACAAGACAATTAAGGAAAGAATACAATCAAACATGAAACATGAAATTAGAAGCATGTTTCTACACTTAGACACCAAACTGACCCTAAGATTAACCAACCGCAACAGAAAGACAATGACTGGAAGCTAAGCCAATAAGCAAAGGCAACAGAAAGAGAAGCTTTGTTACCCCATTAAAACAAACCAAGAAACAAACACTTACAATCCAACACTTAGATAGAACCTAACACTTATAATCTAATACTTAGCAGAAACAAACCATGAAACCAACCTTGTGATGCGATAAGTTACCAAGATATCAGTTAAGAAACAGCTAGAACAATACAAATAAGGGACCGATTGGATGTAACACTTAGAGCCGACTGCAAAAGACAGTAATCTTCCAAAACAGATAGAACAATAACGATTCAAATCAGCTAGAACAATAATCTAACACTTAACAAGAGACAGTGGTGAACAATACAATCCCATTTAATGAACAAGATGTGATACAATTACCAAGTCAGATTAACTGGTCAATACAATCGCATTTTACCAGATGCGATACAATTACCAAGTCGAGTTCGGCGTTGGTGTGGGAGAGAGAACGGTGGTGAACTTATCCCGGTCTGGCACCATAAGCAGAGAATTTAGAGCCCGGAGCGTGTCGTCAAGGAGATCCGGCAACACTGGAGCAGTTTCATCATGGCAGCTGTGTCCTTGAGAAGAAGGATGACTCTGACCATGAGAGTCACGAAGTGGTGACCCAGGAGCTTCCTCCAGTGGAGCCGAAGCAGTCGCAGGGAGGTCTTGTCCCCGTGGTTGAGGAATGGAGTTTTCGAAAAGGCGTTGTGGCGGTGGATAGCTCCGGACAGTTGGTTCTGACGTTGTCGATTTTTCGCGGACAGGGCGTTCCGGTGGTGCCGGCGTGAAATTGTACTGCTGCGGTAGCTGGTTGGCTGTTCGCGATGAAGAGGCGGACCGATTTGACCCTGAGGCTCTCTGAGAAACGTTGGGAACGATTTTTCTCTTTCGATTACGGGCCTTCTCTGTAGGCATCGTCTGATCTTCTCTGATATATGAAGAAGAGGAATCGAAGAAGTGGACTCGAAGAAGTGGACTCGAAGAAGTGGAATCGAAGCAGAATCGAAAAAGTTTATAGCAAAAGTGGAATTGAAGAGGAATCGAAGACGAAGGGGAAGAACAAAACGCATGACTTAGGGTTCCGTAGTTAGGTTAACGGGTTCGGTTTTTGCGAAATTGGTTTGGGCCTCAACCCAAATTTTTATGTTTTTATTTTTAGTAGTCGTAACTTAGTGGCTTAACCTGATATTTGTTGTCTCCCGCATCCAGACTTTTTACCTACACATAAAAAAAAATAAAAAATCAGAGATAGCAAGTGAGATCAGCTTTCAATCGTGGTTTCGTAGATCAATCTGTGGAGGTAAAATCTAGCCCCTAATCATGGTTTCATAAATCAATCTGGACAAATATTTGATATGATTTTGTTTTATTTCTTAAATTCTGAAACTTCTTTTGTTGTTAGGCCAATTTGTTGTTGTCGGAGAAGAGGATTCACGGCTACGACAACCAGACCAAACAGATGCTTAGAGTGGTCCTTCCGGTGGATCGTAGATCAATCTGTGGAGGTAAAATCCGACCGCAATCATTCCTGTTTTAATGTCTACTTTGCTTGAAAACAGACATTTTCCGATAACATAAGTACTTACATATGACTTGAATACTTGAGAATTAGTTCAAATAACAACAACATCCGAAATAAGTTTTTAGTTCAAGTACTTAACAACATTAACCAAAATATCCGGGAATTCTAGACAGAACAAGATAAGATGCAGCAGGATTTAAAGGTGTAATGGCTTAAATCCAATCTTGTGTTCATTGCTGTATCTTTCAGGTAGAGGATAAGGGTACCTGTAAACATTTAAAGGTTTTCAAATTTAGTAAACAACATCAAATCTGAAACTATAATATTCAAACTCAAATCAACATCAAACTTAGTACAATTTTGATTCCTATTATCTGAAACTAGAATCTTAAACCTCAAATCTGAAACTATAGGCAACCTGCAAACTCAGATTTCAGTTTATGCCACTATAATGTTCTGAAACTAAAATGTTCAACCTGCAAACTATAGGCAATCTGAAACCATAAAGTTCTGAAACTATAATCTGCGTTTTCTGTCATAAACATTGATCTTACCCATTCATAAATGAGTAGAGTTGTGGGATAGTATAATCTTCAGCCTCTATAGTTGAAAGCCCTTCGTCTGCTGTTAGCCAGGAATGACCTATAGTTGAAAGAGTTGGCGGTTGTTAGTAAGGTCTTTGATAAAACAGAAAATAGACAACGAGTAACAAGAGAAACTGACCGCAGAAGTTTTGTACACGGAAACAGCGTAGAACACAGAAAATGTGCCAATCATTTTCACTGGTAAAACTTGAGGATATCAAGTCAGCCAAATCACCATATGCCACACACTCTAACCCATTAAACCTGACATGCATATAGGAATATGATTTCACTTACTCTCTGTCATTTAGATTTTGTAAACATTTAAAGGTTTTCAAATTTAGATTTCACTTACTCTCTGTCACGGATAGTAAACTCAACACTTGATTTCATCCTTGCAATCTGATAAGATGATACATCCCACCATCTTCTTTCCTTCTTTCCAACCCACGTTATTACTCCAAGAACGTCTATATCAACAAAAATATGTAACTTTAAAACAATACAACATATTTGAGTAGTGACAGTGCCTCGGGTGATGATACCTATAGGATAGCGTTCTGAGACAGTGCCTCGGGTGATCTCGAGGATGGGAGTGAAAACCAAGAAATTTGAGTTGTTTGGTAGATCTTTGAGCAAGGTGAACTCGGTGTAATCCATGAAATTAATTTGATAGGTGTGGCGATTGGTTTTGCCAAGAAAATCGCCAAACTTCACAGAAAAATCCTTAAGTGAGAACCAGAACCGTTCATAGTGCTTCACCCAAGAAAACTTGCTCAATGTCTGAGAACCTAAAACGTCTGCTTGTATTCTTGTTCCCTGAAGACAAAAGATAAGAGTTTTTAGAAGCACTATAAAAGAATAGAAGATAGATGAAGCTACCTCTTCATCACAAAGTAGGAGGTGCATAGATGGGCCAGACAAATCCCAGTCTCTGGTCCAAGCACGCAGGATCTTCACTTTCAGATTCCAAGGAGCTTTTTTTGTGTTGATTTGTGATAGTAAGTGGTACGGTTGGGTTGCCATTTCAGTAAGTGGTATTTGTGATAGTAAGTGATTTTTTTCTGGAGAGTTCTGAGTATATTTGCCTTTTTCCGGTGGAAAATATGTGACTTTGTTGCCGAAGAGTTTAGAAGAGTTTAGAAAATATGTGACTTTGTTGCCGAAGAGTTTCCGGAGGAAAATATGCAACTGTCATTTACACTTCCCATTTATCAAAAAGGTAATGATTAACTGCAGGAAAACTTTTGAGATTCTTATATTGTAACTAGGCAGAAACCGAAGAGTTTCGAAGTGGAAGAGTCGAGGAAGCCTAAAAACTCGGGAAAAGTTGCATCGGTCAGTCAGATTAAACTGTCATGTACACGGAACCAATTTTTCAACTAAGGCAATGATTCACTTTGATTTTGTTAAGATTATGTAAATATATATATATATATATACCAACAGATTATGTTAATATTGTAATAAAATTGTAATAAAAGAACCGGTTTGGTTAGGGTCATTGGTACAAAGATCAAAATTTAAATTAATGGTTAATTGGTTCTGTTAAATTAATTTGAAATTTTTTGAGTTGTTGAATAGAATGTTATGTTAAATTAATTGAAAACTTTATTTTTGAGTTCAATCATGTAAACGACAAATTTATAGAATTTTAGTTCTCATAATTTGACATAAATATCAAAAAGGACATTGTCACATAAGTAATATAGTTAATTAGTAGGGTTCTTCGTCATCTGGTTCTTCATCAGAAGACGACAAATTACACCTAAATTCATCTTCTGGTTCTGCATCTCCGACATCGTAATCGAGGTTTATTGGGTTTGCTCCTTGTACGAAATTGTCGAGTTCGAGATCGTCAATTGTAGTCATCAATACAGCATCATCATTTTCGTTTTGCAGAAGAGTCGGTTCTTTTTTATCATATTCCCCTGAAATATTTCCCCTCGGATTCACTTTTAGAACATTGAGCCACAACTGCTTCGGTTTCTTTGTGTATGGGTACGGAATATAACAAACTTGCTCCGCTTGCGATGCTGTTTTCAATATAAGTTATACATATGGATATATATATATATGCTATTAACTTTAATAAATTGCTATATATATATAAGTATACGTACCTAGAATAAATGGTTCGTATTTATTGTATTTTCTCGATGAAAGAACGTCTACACCGCCACCATTGCTCCTCCGAGTGCCTCTACCGATAACAGGGTCATACCAATTACACTTAAAAAGTGTGATTCTCAAATTGACCATCCCCTCGTACTCGAGTTCTATGATATCAGTTAAGGTCCCATTGAAATCCGCTTCATCAGATGCATCACTGTAATTTACACCTTTAACACATATCCCATAGTTACATGTCTTTCGTCCAGCGCCGTGATTTTGCGTATGAAACAAATAGCCTCTTGTAAAATACATTGGCCATGTTTTGGCCTTATTCAAAGGTCCATGTACTATATCTTGAACCCAAGTAGGAAATGGATTCGTGGCGTTCCAGTAAGCAACCTGCATATATATAAACAATAGCATCAATATTTATAAGTATGCGTAGTTATGCTTATTATTTACACATACATATTCTTTCACCCATATATGATATTCGTCAGCTCTTTTCGCGGAGAGTTCTTTTTCGGATAATCCTGTGTATTTTGCAGAAATATAGTCCTCGAACATACTATACAAGACCAACACAAAAATGAATTAATATATTGGAATATATATTAAAACACATGGTGCGAGAGATGCCAACTTATATTTACCTCTCAATTGGCTGAAAATAGTCACAATTTCGTAAAACATATGCGTGTGCGCATTGATAATCTCTTTCCGAGAGCCATATTTCATGCATTTCTCCACTTGGACGGCCTACGTGCGTAAATATAGAAGGTACCCCAGGGACATGATATACGGGGACTTCACCATGATCGAATCTTGTTAACCTGGCCGAATGAGTGAAAAGTAATTCACATTAAAAATACATAGCATGTGTATACAATATCAATGGCATTGTGGACATGAAGAGATTGACTTTACAATTTACCTTGATTTCGTTTGTATATTCGCGGCAAAGTAGTGCTCTGAGAAATAAGCAATCTCGTCATTGATATATGATTCAATAATCGATCCTGCCGCATATCTTTTGTTCTTTGCTTTCCCTTTCAACTTTTTGAAAAACCTTTCAAAAGGATACATCCACCTATATTGGACAGGGCCTCCTAATTCAGCTTCATAGGGGAGATGTACAGGCAGGTGCTCCATCACATCGAAAAATGAAGGTGGAAATATCTTTTCCAAATTGCATAGGATCAAAACTATGTTATGTTTTAGAATTTGAACGCGATCGTTATGCAAAGTTCTCGAACATAAGTCCCGGAAAAATGTACCAACCCCTACAATATACGTGAAAATTACGGAGCGGTTAATATATAAATTACTAATCATAATTATTTATACACATAGTCGTAATTAAATAATTAGTACCTGATAACACAAGGTGGACATTCCGGTCTAGGAGGTCTGCAAAGATAAATGGAAGTAACCGCTCCATAAAAACATGGCAGTCATGACTCTTCATGCCTGACAACTTTTGGTTGTTCATATCAACACAAGTCGCTAAGTCTGAGGAATAACCATCTGGGAATTTAACTGCATGTTTCACACATTCTAGTAAACTTTTTCTGGCTTCTTCTGTCAATGTGAAGGCTGGGAAAGGAGCTTTACCATCACTATCAATATGTAAGTGTGGTCGATAACAAAATTGTTCAATATCCAATCTTGACATGATGTTGTCTTTCGATTTACCCTTCACACTCATAAGAGTATTCATGATGTTGTCAAAAAAATTCTTCTCTATATGCATCACATCAAGACAATGTCTGAGATTGAGGTCCCTCCAGTACGGTAGCTCCCAGAATATGCTTTCCTTGTGCCAGTTATGTTGCTTCCCGTAGCCCGACTTCTTCTTCTCGTGCCCGTTTCCACCGACGTCCTTTGTTTTTGATGGATTTACACCAGCCATTCGCTCGAAATAAACTTGCTCACCGGTCAAAGACTGCGGTGGATACTCTCTCGACGCGTCTTTTCCCTTAAGGAAGTCTTTTTTATTCCTCCTCATTGGATGACCATGAGGAAGAAATCTTCGGTGACAATCAAACCAACACGTCTTCCTTCCCTTAGGTAGATAAAAAGACTTTGTGTCTTCCATGCAAATTGGACAAGACAATTTACCATGGGTTGTCCATCCGGATAACATGCTATACGCCGGAAAATCACTTATCGTCCACATAAGCACTGCTTTTAGATTGAAATTTTGATTCAAGGACACATCGTATGCATCAACCCCATTAGACCACAACTCTTTTAACTCCTCAATAAGAGGCCGGAGGAAGATATCGAGACTAGCTCGCGGATGATTTGGCCCAGAATTCAGAATTGTAAGAAATAAATACTCTGTATTCATGCACATACTAGGGGGTAAATTATATGGAGTCAAGATCACGGGCCACAGCGAATGATTACGAGACATTCCAAATGGATT
Organism: Eutrema yunnanense; assembly: GCA_002933935.1. NCBI lineage: Eukaryota > Viridiplantae > Streptophyta > Magnoliopsida > Brassicales > Brassicaceae > Eutrema > Eutrema yunnanense. The sequence goes on along the minus strand of PKML01043580.1, from coordinate 262,046 downwards.
GAACCCATCGGTACATAATCCAAGATAAACGTTACGGGGTTCTCCGGCAAACCGGGGATTTTGTTCTTGAAAATATCGCCACTCTGCCGCATCAGAAGGATGACACATTTCTCCCTCCTTTGATTGGTGCTCGGCATGCCATCTCATTGCCGATGCAGTCTTCTCGCTCTGATACATTCTCTTCAATCTATCAGCAATAGGTAGATACCACATACGACTGTATGGTACTTTGGTTCTACGTCGGTCATTCTTAGGCTTCCATCTTTGTGCACCACAAAACAAACATTTATCTTCCTTCTCGTCATCTTTCCAGAAGATCATACAATTGTTAATACAAACATCAATTGTATGATATGGGAGGCCTAAATTGCGCATCAATTTTTCTGTCTCGTAATGTGATCCGGTTGACTTGTTTCCTTCTGGTAAATAGTCTGTCAAGATTTCGCAAACCGAATCGACTAACTTTTCACTCATATTATATTCTGCCTTATTTTGCATGACTCGAGCAGCTAAGGATAACTGCGAGTGACCTTCACGACAACCATCGTATAATGGATTCTTTGCACCTTCTAACAAGTCGTAAAATTTCTTTGAATGATTACGTACCGGTTCTTCTACATTCTGATAACTACCATCCTGATTATAGTTATCAAAACTCACGTTATGCCGAAATGCATCATTCACCATATCCACATATCTATCTTCTACAACAACTCCCACATTTTCACTCCCACTTATATATGGCGTATCAACATAACTCGATCCTAAATCCATATTGATTTCTTCTCCATGCTTATACCAAACATAATAATCTGGCATAAATCCTCTGCTATAAAGATGATTCCAAATTCTTGTCCCCGGGATAAATTTCTCGTTCTTGCAAACACTACAAGGGCAGAAAAACTTACCGCCATTACTCTGTGATAGAGGCTGGCTATTTGCAAATGTCATGAATCCATCCACCCCCGTTCTGAACTCTTCCGAGAAATTTCCCGTCTCTTCATCGAACCTCTTATACATCCACTCCCGGAAATTATTAAAATTAGGATTTCCCGACATTATTTAACTCGCAAATATAATGAAGAGAAATATACGTTTGAATTTTTGTGTTGAAGATCGAATGAGGAGGAGAAATGGGATTAATTAAGCTTATATAGACATTTCTGCCGACTAAATAGCTACTACACGGCGTCTGAAAGGCGACTACATCTTCTAGTCGCATAAAATCGTTACACCAACCCCAAAACGAATAACACGTGTTTTCACCGGTCTATACGACAAATTACCGACTGCTATGCGACCCTCCCAAATAGTCGTATATTGATCGCCAAATGGCGACTATTATGCGACTCTTGTTAACCGTCGGCAAATTAGTCGTAATTTTGTCGTTAAACAGCGACCCGCCGATATAGTCGCATATTGGTCGCTAAATTAGCGACTATTAGGCGACTATTATTTAACGTCTGCAATGTAGTCGCATATTTGTCGTCATTTAGCGACTAATACAGCGACAATATGGTTTGGTCGTACAATAACGACTCAATTACGACCAAATCGTATTAGTCGCTAAATTGTCGGGCAATAGTGGCTACTTAGTCGCACCATTTAGCGACTAATCGTTTAGTCGCTAGTTGTAGTCGTAAAAACGCTGTTTTCTTGTAGTGTTAGTAAGGCTTTCCTCAATATTAAGGGGTCCTTCCTTAATATTTAGAAAGGCGTCCTAAATTTAGGAAGACTTATAGAATTTTCATAAATGATTTATAAAATACTCAGGAAAGCCTTCCTAACATTGAATTTTCTAGTCATTTTGAGAAATACAAGTGCATTGTAAAGAGCACTGCGTGAGATATTGAAGTTTAGTGTGAAGCTATGGGGACGTGCATGAAAGAACATAAGGAGAAAATGATGAAGCAAAAAAAGAGTTAGGCCATGTTTGGTAGTCCATTTGACATAAGCATCCAAATGATGCATTTAAATGATTCATCTAGATGAATCATCTAGATGATGTTTGTTTCTATTTTTGTTATTCATTTGGATGATTCATCTAGATGAATCTATGTTTGTTTGTTCATTTTAATGTAAATAGACATCTTCATTATTAATAAAAAATGTTTAAATTGCCCATGTTTCTTATTTAATCATGATCTTAATTATATTAGTTTTACAACATGATCTTAATCATATAAGTTTCTAAATTCATGAAATATAATATTTTTATAAGAAATTTCATCATATAATTGATAAAAAAAAATATAAATTCATAAAATTTGAAATCATCATAAATACATATAAATTTGAAATCACCAAAAAATACAAATATGATTCATATATGGTGTCTATACTCTGTTTTTGCTCTGTTTCAAATACCATCAAATACACAGCCAAATGTTTCAAGCAAGATCACCATCATCATGTCAAATACAATATGATACCAACCGAAACATTAAACGACATTAAACTGCCGGAGAGATATAGTTACTCAGACACGAAACTTACGTTTAGGACATATAACTCAGACACGAAACATTTGAGCTGTGGCAAAACAATACATAATTATCAATATTCTAGTTAGTGTTAGAACCAAAGCTTTTAAAAGCTATGAGACGAAATAAAGAGAACTAGTTATTTACCACCAAAGGGCTTGTGCTTGAAAACATGTTCCTGCAAATAAAAAGAACCAAGAAACTGTAAGATAGAACACAAAACAAAACATTAAACATCAAAAACAAATCATAACACATCCTCTATCTGAACCACATACCATCTCTATTAAATATAGAGATTGTAAATTGCAGTAACTAGTGCATCTATCTAAAAGTTACTGAATATCATGCAACTCAATTCCAGCATAGCGAGACCTCAAAAATTACCAGTCCAACCCTAAAAACTTGACATTCTATCATCAACCATCATTCAAAAGGATAAGTTCGTTAACATAAGCAAATTATACACATTGAATTGGTCTCCTAAGAAACAAAATTGCAAACCTAGTAAGCAGAAAGCCGTACAATTCAGTTTCAAGACAAGCTATTCATATGCATCTTCTATTCAGGATGTATGAAAAGGTAAACATATAATTTGCTTACCAGCTTGTCAAGCAACATATCTAAGAGAAAGAAAGAAACCACAAAGCAGATCCAGTAAGCATACTTTGGTCAAACATCGTAAAGGAATTCATGAAATAAAACAAGGTCTAGTGTATAATGCCATAGCTAAGCTGCAGGCAAGATTTGATGATCACAAAAGCAAATTTTTACACTCTTGGAGTTTATGACCTTACACATTTCAATGTCATTCTTTAGCAGGGTCTAAAACATTCTCAAACGCATCATGCATTCTCTTTTCAGACATAGATACCATTATTTCCTAACTTTCGTACCAATTAGTATGTAGGGAAACTCACAATCTTCTCAATCAACAAAATCCCAGCAATGTATTCAAGGCTTAAGGCTACTCTTTTCATGCTAAAACAGTTTGAACAAACTTCTTGGATAGACTAGCAATTGAGGAAACCATCATCACGACACTAGATAATGCTCAAGTAACATTGCAACAAAATAGAAGAGAGATGTAACCACAGAGCAGATCCATTAAGCATACTAAACAGAAAGCAAAGATTCAGAATTTGAGAATCGACGGCCTAACGAATCAGATCAAAAACCCAGAAAAATCAAAACCCATAAAAAATCAAAACCCAGAAAAATGCAATATACCAGTAACTGGGAAAATCAAAACCCAGAAAAATCGACAGAAGCTCACCGGAGTGAGAATTTGAAGAAAAAGCTAGGAGAAAGTTGAAGGAAAAGAGAGAAAGAGAGAAGAAGCTTACCAGAGTGAGCAGTAGCCGGAGAGAAGCCGCCGAAGAGAAGCCGCCGGAGAGAAGCCAACCGAGAGAAGCTGCCGGAGTTGAGAGTCGGAGAAGAGAAGAATCGGAGAAGCCAACCGGAGAGAAGCTAGGAGCTCTGTCTCTGCGTTAGATCTAGGTTTTTGCAGAGTAATTTTCTTATTTCCTCAGGGGTACTTTTGTCAATTTGTTTTTTTTGACTGAGCTGATTCATCCAGCTGAGCCAGTTTGGAGCAGCCAGCTGAGTTTCTTTTTTTATTCATAAGTTTTAATACTCATCTAGATGGATCATTTGGATGTTAATGATTTTAGCACTAAAACAAACATCATTTATCATTTTCACCCAGATGATCCATCTGGATGAACAACCAAACAGGGCCTTACTCTTAAAACAAGATCAGTCTTACACAAAACAAACAAAAAAACATAATATAAGACATGGTTTTGAATAATTTAACAATGATTTCTAAAAGTTTAGGAAGGTCTTCCTAAATCTTCATAAAATCTTCCAAAATTTAGTAATGCTTCTTCTAAATTAAGAAATGACTCCTAAGTATTTAGGAAGACCTTCCTAAATTGTTATTATCAGTATGAAAAGACAAGTTATATGACACTAAGGACATGTTTTTGAATAATTTACCTCTATCGCAAGGTGTATACCTAGAGTCTCTAGTTTTGTAAACCATGATGGCTCTACTTCCTTGTCACCATTTTTGATTTTGCTGCAAATAATACATACAAGTTAGTTATAGTTAGAAAACTCATTATGAAAGAACAAGTATAAAAATTTACAACATACTTACCTTGGGTTTGGGTTTAGCGATCCATACTCAAGATATTAGTATTCCCTCGTTTAGGTTAGTTAGTTTTCATCATAGTATTTACAAAATTAGGTTTGGGTTCACCATTTACAATTTAGGGTTTAATTTTATATGATAATCCAACACTGATTCACCCATGATTCTCTTGTTTTTTAGCGATTTAGGAAAGCCTTCATGATTTTGCATGAACGATTCCTAAATCTTTAAGAAGGCCTTCCTCAAAAAACCAAATATTTTATGTTTGACGGTTCGGGAAAGCCTTATTGAACTTTCATGATTTGAACAATGGTTTTAATAAATATTTATTTTTTTATATAGTTCGATGTTCGTTTCTCCTCGTCATTGTTTAGGTTTTCCGGTTTGGGTTTAGCGACCATACCTAGGGTTTAGTTTACCTCGTTAAGGTTAGCTACTTGTCGTCATCATAGCTAGTAGTTTTGTATAGATGGACACAAAAGTTCTCATTTACACATTTAAGAAAGACTATATTGAAGGAGATGTTAGGAAGGTATGATGCTGCAATGAAACTTGATGTTTTCCAAGTGGACCGGTATGAGTTTGAGATCAAGGACGAAACCCGAAGTACATTGTTCACTTGGAAAACAAGCAGTGCACTTGCTACGTTTTTGACATCGACATGATTCCTTGTATTCATGCTATTGCTGCTGCAAAGCACACAAAAAAGGATGAGAACAAGTACATTGATGAGATGTACTTAACGGAAACATGGGCTAAAGCATATGCTGAGAGCATACATCCGTGTGGAGATTAACGACCTGTGTTTTTCCAGATTATGTATCTGAATATTCATGTGCACCACCTACTACTAAAATGAAAAAGAGATCAGCGGGAGAGTTTGGTGTACCCGGTTCAAAGTCTCAAGGACACAAGTGCAGCAGATGTTGCAGAGGAGGGCACAACAAGAGTACGTGCAAAGTACCTATATGATAGTTTTATTACATTCAAACGAACACACAATAGATATTACATTCAAAGTGATTTTATGAAACTTTCCAAACGTTTTATGAAGCTTATCAAACGATTTAGTATACTTTACATACTTTTTAGGAAGACTTTACTATTTTTTTATGCCATCCTACACAAGATTATGATTTTTTTTTCCATTTGTTGTTATGAAATTTCTGTTTTTTGGTTCATTTAAGAAGACTGTCCTAAATAAGTAAATAAGTTATATATGTTCATAAATGGTTCCTATATGCGTTTCATTTCCAATAAATGATCATTTTTCATCATTTGTATCTTTTTTTATTTCTTTGTGTATAAAAAAAAAACAACACATATGTTCTGATACTTCATTTACGCATGAAAATCAACAGGAAATATCGTTTTTTGTTTTATAGTTTTCTGTTTTTGTTCATTTCGGAAATACGTTATATATGTTCCTAAAATACATTTCATTTTCAAGAAAATATCAGTTTTCATCATTTGTATCTTTCTTTCTTCATTCTTTTGTGTAGCCAAAACAACAACACATATGTTATGATGCTTCATTTAAGAATGAAAATCAACAAAAATATCATTTTCTGTTTTTGTTCATTTCGGAAGACTTTCCGAAATACGTTATATATGTTCCTAAATGTATTTTTGGTTCATTTAAGAAGACTTTCCTAAATAAGTTATATATGTTCCTAAATGGTTCCTATATGCGTTTTATTTTCAAGATATGATCACTTTCATCATTTGTATCTTTCTTTATTTCTTTGTGTATCCAAAAAAACAACACATATGTTCTGATGCTTCATTTACGCATGTAAATCAACAAAAAATATCGTTTTCTGTTTTTGTTAATTTCGGAAAACTTTCTGAAATACGTTATATATGTTCCTAAATACGTTTCATTTTCAAGAAATGATTAGTTTTCATCATTTGTATCTTTCTTTCTTTATTCCTTTGTGTAACCAAAATAACAACACATATGTTCTGATGCTTCATTTAAGCATGGAAATCAACAGGAAATATCGTTTTCTGTTTTTGTTCCGAAATACATTATATATGTTCCTAAATGTGTTTTTTGGTTCATTTAAGAAGACTTTCCTAATTAAGTTATATATGTTCATGGTTCCTATATGCGTTTCATTTCCAAGAAATGATCATTTTCATCATTTGTATCTTTCTTTATTTCTTTGTGTATCCAAAAAAACAACACATATGTTATGATGCTTCATTTACGCATGTAAATCAACATGAAATATCGTTTTCTGTTTTATAGTTTTCTTTTTTTGTTAATTTCAGAATACTTTCTGAAATACGTTATATATGTTCCTAAATACGTTTCATTTTCAAGAAAATATCAGTTTTCATCATTTGTATCTTTCTTTCTTTATTCCTTTGTGTAGCCAAAACAACAACACATATGTTTTGATGCTTCATTTAAGCATGGAAATCAACAGGAAATATGTTCCTAAATACGTTTCATTTTCAAGAAAGGATCAGTTTTCATCATTTGTATCTTTCTTTCTTTTTGCCTTTGTGTAGGATTTTCGACGTGGTGTCATTGATTTTTATGTCTTATGCAACATCATCAGTTAGCTTGGACATATTTTGAATTTCTTTTAGTGGTGTTCCTAAACACATATGTATCTTTCTCTTGTCGTGGTGTCATTGATTCTTATGTCTTCTGCAGCATCATCAATTAGCTTGGACATATTTTGAATTCCTTTTAGTGGCATTCAATCATCTTTACATATCATAAAATATCCCAAACCTGATCAAAGCAAGAGAAATAGAACTAAGAAAAACACATACCTTATATTTGTCCAAAAAAACTCTGCTTGCAAATATTTGAAAGACTAAAACCCCATCGACGATGAGAACTTCTGTGTTCATTTATACAACAACTCAAATTTAGGAAGCCGTCCTACACATTTAGGAAAACTTTCTAAACACTTATAAATAGAAACTTTTGTGTATATTTATACAACTCAAACTTAGAAATAGAAAATTTATTTGTGTAGGCAAACAACAAGGCCTGTTTGCAAAAATATCCTACAATTTGAAGTCAAAGCTAAAAATGCCCTCTTCCTCTCCTCTTTTTCAGAATCCCACGAATTACCCTTTAAGAATCTGGGTATTCACGGAAATGCCATTCCTCAGACTGCTGTTAGAGTCTAACGTTTTTTTCGAAAGACCAAAAAAAATTTCAGATCTAACTTAATTACGGAAATGCCATTGCCATCAATTCTCAAACTCCACGACAACCACCATCGTCGACGAGTTAATGCAGTAACTAACCCATTTTTTTGCCATTAAAGCCCAAGAATAGAGCTCAGACTTCCTTTTCGCGAGTTATCCTCTCCGATTTCTCCCATTTCCACTCGATTTTCTCATTCAAACTTACCGAAATCATTTTTTATGGCATAGAAACGGCAAAACACGACTGGGCTTGCGAGATTTTGGTGATATTAGACGTTCTGGGCGCTCGACGAGGGTGAAAACAAACTCTAAACGGATATAGGTACGAATTTTTGCATATTGTCGATTTTCAGATCTGAGTTGTATTGTCAGACCTTTTTAGAAGTCTGATGAAACCCACATGGTCAACGAGAGGGTAGTTTTGCAATTGACTTTTAAATACTCAGATTAAAATTGATGTCTGGTAATTTCCTTTGAAAACAAAAAAAAATCAAGAAAAATCCTCTAATCGAGGCATAGGGTAGTTTTGCAATTGACCGATAACTTGACTTTTTAATCAGACTTCATATCTAGTATGAAGGAAAAATGAGCGACTTTGACCGGATTTCAGACGGAATCAGAAGTCTTAAAAAAAAACAGGGTATTGGTAGTAATTGACCGAAATTTTTCAAAAGTTGACCAAAATGAGAGAAAAAGTATCAGACTTCTTTGGCAGTCTGAATAGGAGGTAAAAATTTTCTGACTTCTAGGGCAGTCTGAAAATGATGAAATCCTTCAGACTGCTAAAAAAGTCTGATATCGAAGATTTTGGTCAACGCAAAAAATACACCAATTTATGTCAGACTTCTATCGCAGTTTGAAGAATTTCTTCAGACTGCCTTGGAAGTTTGGGAAGGAAAGTCAAACTTCGGTCAATTGCAAAACTACCCCATAATTTTTTCAGACTGCAAGAGAAGTCTGACAAATGTCAGACTTCTCCGTGAAGTCTGACAAAAAAGTCAAATTTTTGGTCAATTGCAGAAATACATTTTTTTTTTCTCAGACATCTAATGCAGTCTGACAAAAAGTCAAAGTTTGGGTCAATTGCAAAAATACCCTTTTTGTCAGACTGTGGTAGAAGTCTGCTTTGATAACTTTTCGTCAGACGGCATCCGCAGTCTGCTTTGTAACATTCTAATTGCAAAAATACCCTATTTTCAGACTGCCATAAAGGTCTGACGTACTGTTTTTCAGACTTCTGTGGCAGTCTGGATTGACAAATTTTTTTAAACCGTTTTGTTTTGTATATTTGTGATGAATTTCGTTGATTTTAATTTTTTTTATATGTGTGTTAGTTGTATATGTTCCTCCTGCGTTAGTTTTACATGCTTATGTTCAGTAATTATTTTTAAATATTTTTTTAATAATTCTGGCAATATAGCTAATAGAATCAGACTTCGCGAAGAAGTCTGATATTTCCATTAAGATCGCTAATGTTATTTTTCCATGATTGTTTTTACAGATAATGGTGCATCTACCTGTTAATTTTGGTGAATGGGTTGTGAGAGACCAGATTTGGCATTTTGTGGTGGATACTCTCAAAGGAGGGCGGTTTATCACTTTGGGCGATCGTTCTATATATTGTGAACTTGTTGAGATGGTACAAGATGATTATATGCTGGACAAGAAAACTGAGTTGGTGGAGTTATCATATCCGTTACCGGAACCACTCTTGCAACAGATCGGTCTGGATAGCCCTCCTATTTATGTCACAAATGATTGGCAAGTAAGGAGCATGGTCGAGTTAGCTAGTGCGCATTTAATCCGTCTTTGTGTCTCGAGCCGATCCGGTTTGGCATATCAAGATGTAAAATATGAAGATGACGAAGACAAAGACGAAGATGTGGGCTCAGTATCAGATGATTCTATTTGTGGTGGTGGTGGTGGTGATGATGGTGGTGTTGGTGGTGGTGGTGATGGGCCAGAGCAAGTTTTCAAGAAACACGCTGAGTCTTATTATGATGGTGTAGATTATAGCATGTATGGGAAAGTGGGAGATAAAGATGAAGATGATAAAGAAGATGACGATAATAAGACTTACGAGTTGCAGCATGTGGCTGAACGATTTGCTGGTCGAGGAAGAAATTGGTCCGACGGCATCTTTCTCGGAAAGTATTTTGATAGCAAGAAAGATCTTATATCAGAGCTGCGTTTGACGGCGATAATGAGGAAATACGCATTTACAGTAGATAAGTCTGACAAGAGCCTGTTTGTCGCTAAATGTCTTGTGGAAGGATGCAACGGAAGCTTCGAGCGGCTGTCAAGAACGAACCAAACAAGTTTTGGGTGATGATCTATAATAGAGCCCACACATGTTCAGCGCTGGACCGGAAGGCTAAGAAAAACGTCATACTCCGCGTTATATTGGTTGGTTATTTATAGAATGCTTTGGAATAATTGAGAAGATTACACCAAAGCATGTCTTAGTATCAATGAACAAGCAGTATGGGTTTAAGATGAGCTACACAACCGCATACAGAGCGTTGTTAACTGCTCAAAAGGTGGTGAGATGATCAGCGGAAGATGGCTATGAGAGACTGCATGCTTTATTGCATGGAATCGAGCAAACCAACCCGGGAACGCATACTGCTCTAGAACTAGATGAGGAGAATATATTTAAATATCTATTTCTAGCATTTGGAGCTTCCATAGAGGGATTTCAGTATCTTAGAAGAGTCATTGTGGTAGATGGTACGCATCTTACGGGGCCGTATGGAGGTGTTATGCTAGTGGCGGCCTCACAAGATGCTAATTTTCAAATATTTCCGTTGGCTTTTGGGATTGTAGACTCTGAGAATGATGCCTCGTGGGAGTGGTTTTTCACAAAGCTTAGAGACTGCATTTCAGACCAATATCCTATGGTCATAGTCTCATATAGGCACACATCCATCAAGAATGCTATTGAAAAGGTTCTTCCTTGGGCAAAACGAGGGATTTGTTATTACCGTCTACAAAATAACGTAGTCACAAAGTTCAGGAGAAAACATCTTTTGTACTTGGTGAAAAACGCAGCATACGCATATACAATGTACGATTATAACCGATACATGGCCTCCTTACGAGCGGTAAATCCTGACCTTGCTAGATACTTGGAGGAGGCGGATCCGAGTCTATGGTCACGCGTTCATTTCAATGGAGAAGGTATAATCTGAAAATGCATTTTTCTTATCAGACTTCTTGTGCAGTCTGATTTGTCTTTATCAAACTTCTATTGCAGTCTTGTTTTCACTTGTGTTAACCGCGTTCACTTTGTTGGAGAAAGGTACAACATAAAGACGAGCAACATTGTCGAAACTATAAACTCTGTAGTCAAGAAGGCAAAATGATATCCTATCTCTTTCCTTTTGGAGTTCATACAAGAGAAGCTAGGGACGTGGTTTTGTAAAAGGCGGCTATATGCATTGAGTCTCACAACAAAATTTACCCGAGGAGTTGAATATTTGATGGCTATTCGTGAATATTATGCGGACTTCATGACGGCGGAACGCGTTAATGGGTATCGATTCGTTGTTAAGGGAGGACATAGAGATTGTGTGGTCGACTTGCACAACCGAACGTGTGAATGTGGTGTGTGGGATTACAAAAAGATACCTTGCTCACATGCAATCTGCGCTGCACCAGAACTTGAGCTACACCCATATACGCTGCAATGCCCATCATACGGTAGGGACTATCTGTTTTAGGCATACGTAATGAACATCCTTACGAATAACTGTACTATGAAAGCTCCTGACACCGTACGTGTCCTTCCCCCGCATAATCGTCGTCCTCCTGGAAGACCTCAGAAGTCGAGGTGGCAAACTTGGCTAGAAATTGCCAAGCCAAAAGGCAATAAACCACGAAAGCTTCCCAAGCAATATACTTGTTCTAATTGCAAACAACCAGGCCACAAAAAAACAAATTGTGTAAGCTAAATCACCTTACACTCACCTGTTTTATAGTTGTTTTCATCTATCTACTGTATATGAGAAGCTGCTGTTTTTTTCGGTGGAGAAGGATTAGATCTGGTAGAAGTCTGATGTACTGACGAATGCAATTTAGAAGTCTGACAGAGAAGTCTGAAGAAAGTCTGAGAGGAGTCTGTTGGTGTCTTTCCAGTACAATATTTCGTTTCCAAGTCGGTTTTTAAGTTGTCTAAGTCTAAGAACTTGTTGTGTTAATCGTTGGTTATTGTTGTTGGCTTAAACTTAATTTGTAGTACTTATGTGTTTGCTGCATCTCGTCAAGTCTAAATAAGTCTTAAGAAAATCACACCCTTTCCAAACTGCAATATAAGTATAATAACAGAAATTCATTACAAAAGATAGAAATAGAAGTCTGACACCAGACTTCTATAGAAGTCTTACACCAGACTTCTATAGAAGTCTTACACCAGACTTCTATAGAAGTTTTAAACCAATTACCCTAGAAATACCCTACCTATGCTCAACACGCTTTTGACATCACAATTGGCATGTCACAAAAAATTTCCGTAGAAATCCATTGTAAGGTGATTTACAAAAGATGGATGAGTTTTTCTTACATATACAAAAGATAAATATATGCAAGAATCCATTGTTCTCGGGAATCCAAAAGTTAAAGAGGAACTCTACCTATTCGTATATGTCTAGCAATTCATTCTCGGCGTCGGTACGACCCTCTTCACCTGTTCGGCAGACCTTAGTGAATATCTCATACGCAAGCTTCTCTCTGCAAGTCTTCATATTCTTGTCCCAAGATAATGGAACTCAATGAACTTCAAACAAAACACCCCACAATCACCTGTCTGGATATTTTGGGGAAGTTCCGGGCTCCTTACGATCGTGTAGGAGTATCGCTCATGGGGATAATTCCAACTTTCATCTACTGGGGCCAAACAATGCATCACGTAGGGAAAGATCTCACATATAGGTGCCACTGCCGCTCCTACCACCTCATCGGTTTTCCGTCCAATGATGCCCATATGGTTACGTGCCTATCCGGGATATAAATCATAATAGCTATCCAATGATTTCCCCCAACGTGCAAGTCAGTGTAGATGTAATCAATTTCCAGCCCCCAAGTCTTGTTTGATTTCAGGAATAAGGGTAGTTCACCAGTATGGTAATCCCATACACCAGGTGGCAGCCTCCTTGCCGTGGGCATCACATTTTCTCCTTCGCTGCTCTTCACAAAATCATCATAATGTTTCCTCCATAAATTACCAAGCAGTGTGTCAATGAAGGTCAGCCTCTCGGACCAGAACCATTCCGGGTGTTCGTGTTGTCGAAGCCTCATCATATCAATCCCAGCATCTATTTGCTGCATTCAGTCAACATTGTGCAAAAAATGTCAGACTTAAACAGAAGTCTAAAGAAACTTTAAAAGAGAGAACACCAATGTCAGACTGCAAAACAAGTCTGAGAAAAGAAATTCTTTCCCCAGACTTGAAAAGAAGTCTGACACCAGACCTCTAAAGAAGTCTGAAGGAAGTCTAAAAGAGATAATAACAATGTCAAACTGCAAATCAAGTCTGAGAACAGAAAATCATTGGACCTGACCAGATTTTATACTAACTGTGTCATGCAGCCATTCCTGGGGGGTGCGCAGATCGTAGTACCAAGCTAGGGATGTGTTCACCTCCCTCTTAGGATAACCCCTACAGAATATATTACGTGTGTTGAACATCGATCTAATTATTCTAGAATATATGTAGAGTGTGACGACATACGACAATTTTTTGACGTGATCATTAAGTGTCTTCACTTCCATCCTGGTTGCCGGAGCACAAGGATCATATTTCGGTGTGATCTGCACTTGGGTTGAGCTCTTTCTCTCCTTCTTATCCTGCTCTTTCTGTTTGAGTTCTTGACCCTTCGCCTTTACATAAGCTCCAGCAGCTGCCTGCTTAGTGTCTTGTTTCGACATATATGCAGCATCGAAGTTTACGCCCGTGGCCGCCTTATCGACGATAAGAACACTAAGTTCGCTGCCCACGACACTACTCTGCATTTACTAAATAAAAAAAACCACCTCCGTCAGACTGCAATAAAAGTCGAAGACAAATAATCTAACACTATCCACGCCACCTACAGACTGCAATATAAATCCAAAACAAAATCAGACTTCTTTAGAAGTCTGAAAGATATTAAAATAACACCAAAATCAGACCTAAATCTCAGTCTAATACCAGATAACCATGTTCACATCAAACACAATAACAAAGTGAAACAACTAGTTTTTAGTTGCACATAGGTTCAGGTTTTTACAAACAACTATCAGATTTTACTGCATATTAAGCAACGACTTTGTCCTTAAGTTTTCCACTACTTCTCCTTTGTTGAACATTTTTTGGTAGAGGGTTTGGGACACTAACCCCAACATCCACAGTCTGAATCTTGGCCTCAGACGGTTGGGCAGGGTTGTCTTCAGCCAGGGCTTCCTTTGCATCCACTACCGCTGAAGCTTCTTTTTGAGGTCATTTTTGGTCTGCAGCTTCACAACAATTTTTTTGGGTGTAATATTCTTCCGCGGAGCCTTTTTGCGTTTCCCCGCCCCAGCCTCACCACCATCATCAACCTTACCACCATCATCAGACTTCTTCTCAACACCACCATCAGACTTCTTCTCATCATCAGACTTCTTCTCAACACCAACATCAGACTTCTCAACACCATATTTCCTCCTCTTTTCTCCCCTTAACAACCTAACTTTCTTCTCAAGTTCAATCATCTTCTCATTCACCTGCTCAAAACCTTTTTTAACAAGACTAAAAAGTTCATTCATCTTCTCACCCACCGACTTAATCAAGTAAACAACCTCACCACCACCATCATCATCGCCTGATTTTGCTCGCTTCTTATCATCATCAACATCCTCACCATCATCATCAACAACCTTCCTCAAAACACCCTTTCCCTTGGCCTTCTTCAGACCACCCTCATACTTAACCACCTCGGACTTAATAAGGGGCACCTCTTTCTTGACAATGGCCAACACACCTTCAGACTTCCAGTGTTTAAAAGTCCACCTCCAAGGGCGCTCAAACTCACCAAACATTGCTTTCACAATGTTCATAACTTTCTCATCATCCTCACCATCGTCCCACCGGGGGAACATGTCCTAACCTCCTTGATGACGAAGTTGTTGACGCGGGTCTGCAAGTACAAGTCAACGAACAAAATGTATATTAGTATGTAAAAAATAAATAAAATCTACCAGACTGCATATCCCGTATGGTACAAAGTTTCAGACTTCAAAAAATGTCTGACTTCAATATTTCGGATTGCAAATTCAGTATGGCAAAAACTTTCAGACTGCAAATTAAGTCTCGGAAAAATTCAGACTTCAAAATTAGTCTGATAACTTATCAGAATGAATTTGCAGTCTGACATAAAGCAATCAAAGGTGAATTTTAAGGAAAAAAGGTCAGTAAAATACCTGCTTGCGCAACTCTAAATCGATTTTCTTCCGATTCCTTGATCCTTTGTAAGCCAAGAGCGGTGGGGCTGGGTTATCTTCCAAGTGCATTCCATAAAGCATAGCAATCCCGGGACATGCCCAATATACCCAGACGTTCAAGACCTCAGCGAAGCCCTCAACATGATAGTTTTTGTCATCTTGGAGTTTTTTGTTTGCCTCTGTTTTGACAGAGTCTACCAAGATTTTGAAGGCCTGTCTTCCCCATGGGTATGCTTCTAACGCCCCTGGAGACAGCAATAGCTAAGTCATGTCAGCCCTTGCGGAAACTGACCAATGCTGAGCCTCAATGAAGCTCGTGTACATGGCTAGGTAGCCCAACCAAATCCTATATTGCCGTTCCCAGCCTCGACATCTATTGCAAGCATCCAGTAACTGAAAATAACTTGGCCCTACCTCGAAATCCAACCCAAGAAGCTCCCACATTGCTCTCATATCGGCTCTATACTCAACCTCCGGGTACTCCAGATTCTCAACATAGTCGCAATTGAGTTCGGTTATCTGTTGAAACTCATGGAGGGAAAACATCACCGGTTGAAGGCCAATAAGACACCAAAGCTCATGGTTTTGAGCTACCTCTAGTTGCATAGTAAGCATGTAGTGCACCATCCTTGAACACCATACGAAGTTCAGCTCATGCCACTTCACAAAAACACCATACGAAGTTCAGGCTCTCCCCTCTCTCTCTTGTCTCTTCACCCGTTTATTTTTCCGGTTAGGGTTTTCTAATATGCCACCGTGCTGTTTAGTTTATTTGATCCAGAGCACGGCGAGCCTTTGAATTTTCCGATTCATCGTCGTATTCTCTGATTCGTCTTTGTCGATCCGTACTTGATCAATCTTACTGAAGCGTGATGCCTGGTCCAACAGATTCGGCTGGTTTAAGAAATTCTTCTGCGAGGCTCGACCTCGATCTTGTGAATGATGATGGGGCGAATAAGTTCCCTGAAGTGGGTTTGGCTCGGCTTGAATTTGCCGAGGGCTTGGAGCGAACAATGTTGGGTCAAGAGGCGGGTCCTTCCAGCAAGCTCGAACCCAAATGTCCGAGGAGAAAAGAAAAGGTTCTTCCTGGGTCAACTCTATCCGACGAGAAGTACCTTGCCGGGCTGAGGCGACGTTTCGAGATTCCTGAATGAGTTGAGTTTGTCATTCTTGCCCGTCTGATCGACTCGATAAGCCTCCTTCATATTGGTTCACTGTCTACGAGGCCTTCTTTTCCTTATGTTTTCTATGGTTCCCCGTGCCGAGGCTTGATATGCGGTACCTTTGGAAACACATGATCACGCAGAGCCAAATCACGCCTTGGGAACTTCGTCATCTTATTGGGATCTTGACCAGATGTGCGGAATGTGATGTCAAGATCAACCTTAAGTACCTCCTGAATCTTCTGGAAATCCGAAAGGTTCCTAAATCAGGAAAAGTGTATATCTCCAACAAGGTTGATTTCTAAATTATTGGCTGTTTCCCGAGCAAGGGTGTCTGGGAGAGCCGCTTTTTCTTCGTCTGAATCTCGGATGCCTTCGAGGATCAGACTTGCCTCCACGTTGTCATGACGAGTTGAGGATCGCTTAGTAGTTACTCTGTATATTTGTGGTTCAGCGTATAATCTAACATGGTGATATAACTTCGTGTTTTTGACTTTGTAGTTCACAGTTTACCTCCTCCACGTCCAAGCGATTTGCCCGAGGTATGGACGATTATGTTGGCCGAAAAGTTGATTGGAGAAAAGATTTCTCATTCGAGAGAGTGAAAAGGGCTTGGACTATTTGCAACTTCGCTCCAACGAGCCCACAACTTCTAACGTCCGAATTGACTTTGACGAGTATGGTGAGATTGTTGATTCGTATGAAAAAGGAGCTCGAAGTGAAGGAGGCCCAAAGGAAAGCTGCCGAGGCAGAGGAAGAGGCGAGGAGGGTTGCCAAGGCGGATCTGAATCCTCCTGACACTGAGGTGACAACCCAAGGCTTGATTGATTCTGAAGTGGTTATCTCGGGCGCTGCTGCTCTCGAGGTAAACACTGATAACATCAGGAGTGACGTAGCTAATCCTTCCGATTCTCCTGCTTCCATTAGTGCGGAGAAAGTGATGTTGGCCCTTCCCCAGATTTCCGAGCTTCCTCCGGCTCCGTCGAGAAAAGAGAACGAGCCGAGCTGAAAGCGTCTCTTGTTGCCAACAGAGCAGGGGAAAACCACCGAGAAGAAGCAGCGTACTGATCGTACTACTGCCAACCCTCCGTCTTCTAGAGCGATAACTGATGATTTTGCTATGTTAGCCACTATTCTCTCGTGAATTAATGGGCCCGAGGCTGAACTTCCTCCTCTCGACAAGCTTACCGAGAAGAAGACGTATGCGAATATGGCGCTGCGTTGTACCAAGGTAGGATTTTGAATCTTTGTGATGATGGTAAGCATTTTTAGATTTCGCTGATTTTTCTTTTCTTGCAGTTCATTACCTCTATCAATGAGATGACATCCACTTAGGAATTCGAAGCTCGTCGTAATAAGTGCCGAGTTGATGAGGCAAGGAAAGACGCCTCGTCAAAGAAGAAAAGATTGGCCGAGGTGGAGAAAAAGTTGATTTCTCTTTCGACTTAAGTTACATATCTTGAGCGGGAGAAGACTGCTCTGAGAGAGGAGGCTGCAAACTCCACGGGCCTTGCCAACCGATGCGAGGTCCAAAGAGGGAAACTGGAAAATGAGATAGCTTCCTTGAAGAAGCAGATCGAGGAGAAGGATGTCTTGTGCGCTGCCGAGATTGAAAAGGCCTGGAAAGACGCCAAGCGCGAGTCGGCCCTTAAATTCGAGGATCGACTTTCTAAGGTGAGGGAGGAAGTCGATAAGCTAAAAGATGCTAAATTCTAAGAACTTGAGTTGGCAGAGGTTAATTGTAACCTATCGCTCATCGAGGACATCTAGTCGGGAAAGGTCAAGTCTCTTGATGAGGAGGCCGAGAAGCTGAAGTTTTGGAAAGCCGATCTGACAGGCGCTGACGAGGAAGTTGATAGGATTGAAACTTGCTTGAGAGACGAGCTTAAAGTTTCACCAGTCTCGGAGGGTTCGGAGGATTCTTTGTATAACAGAGAGCCAACTGATTCCGCCGCGACTTGAGCTCTTGCGGTCGATCCCGTTGATGTTGTGGCGGATCAAATTGTATAGTTACTTTTGTTGGCAGGTCCTAAAGGACGTCTTTTTTTCCGAACGTATTCTATGTCTGGACGGCTTTATCCAATGTTATGGAGTTTTTTTATTTGTTTTTGCAGAAGTTTTAAGTTGTTAGTAATAGGAGCGAGGTTTAACTTTATTTCGCAGGGACTATTTTCCGAGTCGTTTGGAGTAGGCGAAATAGAGTCCCAAAGTGTTTTGAATTTCGTATGAAGTGGCATGTTGTGAAACGAACTACTTAGTATTTCGTATGCCAAAATGTTTGAGATGTTTGAGACCAGTGTGCTATGATAACTGGGTTTAGATTTTACTTCGGTCTTAGGGTCTTGCGATGTAGGTTTTGACTTACGTTTCCGTTTCGATAGTAAAATGCGAGTGGTTTGGTCGAGATATATCTTTTCTTTCCTTTGGTCTGGATATATCTGCCTAAAATTTATATACCGCGCTTTAATCAATGGTGGATTGTAAAAGAACCGTGATCCGTACAAGATAGTGGTTATAATCCAAGAAGGATGTAGGAGCTCGTTGCTGTGGCCAGCAACAGATGAGAATGATAAGTGTAAATGTAAAAGGCATACTGATAAAAACTTAGAAAATACGTTAAATTGTATTTATGAAGGATGGGAGTATGTCTATACGTGCCCACTCCCCCCCCCCCCATTTTTAAAGAGGGGGGACAGATGCACCTATCCGAAGATCAGTTGCCTACGTACCCTTTTCAGGGATCAAGTCGTCTTGTAGTTCATAGTAATGCGGCGATTCTTAGCTGTGCGCATTTAAATGGATAGACACGTGCGTATCCACGTGCATATCGTCCACGTGGACGCACTTACATGGATATTCTGTGTATCCACTCGAATATCGTCCACGTGTACGCAACTACATGGATATGCATGCGTATCCACGAGAATATTGTACATGGGTGCGCAACTACATGGATACGCAGGCGCTCTATCCACACGGTTCGACTTCCGAACCATGAATTTTCTTGTTCGGGTTATCGTTACCCTTCTTCGGAGTTCATATCCGAGATCGAGAGGCTTAGGCAAAGGGATATATTCACAATGGGCATAAAATACGACGCCAAAAAATTTTCTGAAGGATATCCAACAACTTTCTGACGGGGGATTCTGACTACAATGACTGCCGGATATCCGCCGAAAAATTTCCGACGTATATCGACAACTTCCCAACCAGGCATTCCAACTAAAACTTCGCCAGAAAATCATCGAAAATCCTTCAGACGGGGACTGTTTGTTGAAAATCCGTCGAAAAAACCGTCAGAAAATCTATCAAAAAAGTTACGACCATTTTCCGACGACCAGTGTTTGACGGAGAAATTCCGACTATAATGCCCGCCAGTTTTCACATCTAATTAAAAATTTATAAAATTGGTATCAAAATATAGAGAAAAAAATATAATTGATTGTGAAAAAATAAAATTTCGATTATTTTTTATGAAAAGAATATAAGGAAAACAAAAATGTATGAGGTGTGTGGTATGAAAAAAAAAAAATATATATATATATATATAAAGTAAATGGGAAATGGTAAATACTTTTTCGATTATTTTTTTATGGGACTTTTATGTCATTTTAAACTCCTAAAAGCACACAAAGTATGTATAAATTCACGAAGGGTGTTTTTTGTAATTGCATTTTGAATAAATATTTTTGAGTGTAATTTTCACACCTTTTTATCATTGGTCTATTAAGCCTATTTTATTAGACCGAGATTTTAACCCACACTTATAAATGAAGATAAAATAGTCTATTCCTATCTCAAATATGTCATTAACATATTTAGGAGATTTATTGTCATTGACCAAATATTAGGTCTTTTTATGGTCACACACCAATTTCTTCCTAAAATAAAGGAAAAAGATTGACCACATCCATCCGTAATATGTAGTTTCCCAATAGAGAATCAAAATATGAAATTATAAAGAGAAAGTAAATGGAAATAAAATGATAAAATTTGACCAATTTTGAAGCAGATGTGTAAAAGGGTGTATCTAAGATGCGTGCAATACTGCAATGTAATTAATATATATATATATATATAACCATAACCACAATTGATAAACAATACAATACCAAAAACTGAATTCTAAAGAACGGATGGCTTCTTCTTTATCTTCCTCTTTTGTCGTTGTTTCTCTGGCAATTTTGTTACAATTTCTCTTCGTCTCTGCTTCAACAAAATCCATCGATGCCATTTGCAAACGTGTCACCGACGACAAAGCCTTCTGCGTCAAAACTTTGAGCGCATATCCTCCGGCGGCTTCTGCCTCCACCACGGTACTTTCCAACGGTTTTTTAACTTATTTCTTAAATCATCAAATATCAAAGTTATGGTTTCAATTGGAATCCAGGGTCTTTATATGAAAACGTATTGAAAATCCTAAAAGTTCAAGATTTTAAATGCAGTTTTGAAATCAAAATCTCTATTTTTTTTTGGAATTGCAATTACGTTCATGTCTCATTCTCTATCATAGACATATAATATTGTTTTAATTATTTCTATCTGTAGTTTCAAGCGGCTGAGGCCGCTCTCAGCCTCAGCATATCCTATGCCGGGAAGTCTGCCGGTTATGCCGCAACAGCTGCCAAGGAAAATCCAAACTTGAAGAAGCAGTTCGCGGCGTGTCAAGATGCCTTCGTGACCATTACAGCGTCTCTCAAGAGCGCTGCCTCGGAACTCAAGCAATCCCCAGACACTGCAAACTATGATGTCAATGTTTGTAGGGACAGTACGACGATCGTGAAGAATTTGGTCGGGAAAAATGTAGACAAGGCTTCGAAGACTGTTATGACGATGACATTGATGATGGAGAAGCTTCTTGCTATTGCCGTTGGAGCCACCGTAGCTGTTGGTGGGTAAATACAACGATGAGAAGACATTTGATACTAGAGCATGGAATGTTTTGTTTGATCAATAACTCTTTTTTTTCATGTGTTAGAAACCATTTTAATGGGAAAATGCCAAACAAATACCAAACACTTGATTTGTGCCAAAACAATATCCACCTACCTCATTAGAAAATTTACTATAAAATTGATTCGGGAAAAAATGCCAAAATATTACTCTCTTAACTTGAGTCTCAAACCGTAACCTACAATCCCACTTTTACGATAAATAGAGAAATCTATTGTTCTGATCCCTTTGTTTCGTCAGAGTCTTCAGGAGATCTAGGCTAATTGGATGTAATGGAATCTCTTTTGGAACATATGTTTTTCTGGTTGCTGTAATAGTAGCACCGGGAGTCATGCAAAAGAGATTATAGGTATAGTTTTTGAGACTTGTTGTCATAACGCTTTTGGTTGCAGTTGAAATAAACCATTCAATTTTATTCTCAAATTGGTCTTAAAAACGATTAAGCGGCGATACAGAACATTTGGTGGCAGGACTAGAGCATCTCAACTTGGCGAACCTGTTTATACGAGAGAATTTGAGAAAGTGTATGGATCTTACAATTTAAAAGTGTGACTTTGATCCATCTAATTTGGACACATCGTCTACGATTGACCTCGTCTTTAGTTTCTTCTTTTAATCTCTTACATGACATTAGTTATGAACTCCCGTCTGATAAGCGAAACAACAAGTTTTATTCCACTTATCAGGAATAATTACACAATCGATCCACCAAGATGAATCGACCCAATCGAAACTCAAGAACAACCCTGAGAATCGCCCAATTGCAGAGAATAATCTCTAACAACCCAAATGATCGAAAATACAATTCGATAAACTGAAACAAGAAAGCAAAGTCTACGTATACTCTTTCTTCGCTTAGACCATCTCCAGTAGGAAGACAAATTTCTCATCCTATATTCCCTCCACATCACTTTATCCTCCTTCCACATCATTTCAATTTTTTAATTCACACTCAACTCCACAATAGGAATGCAAATCATTTTTTTCTTTCCTCCAACTCATTTTCTCTTTCCTCCACATCACTCCATCATATATAATTCATTTTATATTTATTTATTTTATTTTTATTATTTTATATATGTTATACTATATGGCATGTTTTTATGGCATTTAAAAATTTGGATGCATTCCCGAATTTATTCAAATTTGGTGGCATCTTATATGGTATTTGAAAATTCGGATGCATTCCCGAATTTATAGGATTTTCTGGGAGTTGTGTATTTGGATTTGGTGGTTGTATGTTTGGATTTTGAGGGTTTGGAAAACCATAATTTGGGAGATTGTAATTGCGAAATGGATCCATAAGGATGTTGAAAATTGAAAAAAAAATACGAAAGAGAGTGATAATGTAGGAGAAAAAATGAAAAGAGAGTGTTAAATCTTGAGATTTTTTTTGGTGTCTAAATGGTATGAACCTATGCTCTATTTATAGATGTTAAGAAATAAAAAATAATGGTGTAATTTTTTTTTTGATCAATTATTGGACAAAAATAGCATTTAAGAAGAATGAAAAAAGGAAAGAAAAAAATAATGCAGCGAGCGAATCATAACCCGCCACATCAAAATTGATGTGGGACCCGACAAAATTTCATGGAAGGCAAATTTTGCCTTTCTCGAGTGACTTGGCAATTTGCATTTTCAATTTCCCTTGCTATTGCACCAAAATACACTCAATTTCCCTTCATATTGCACTTGATCTTACGGCTTTCTCTCTTTTTACTAGGTCCACGTCAGCCTTGACTCCACGTCATTGGTCAACAAGTCTTCAACATATCATCATCATCTTTACTGTCTTTCAAATCATAACGGACCTTAACATCTAATTGGGTAATTTTTCTTCTCTATCGTGTTTCCTGTCAAAATAAGGAACTTGCTATACAGATTAAGCTGAATATTGTTATACTCTTACTTAGCTTTGACATTTTATTGATTCTCTTATTATAACATAATACATTCCATAAGATGAGAGACCAAATTAAATATATAAGTCTTTGATTTTTTTGTTATATCATCAAGCCAGATAAAAACTACATACAACTCAAGAGCGAGGTTAAAAGCTACTAAAGAACATCTTCTTCTTCTTCTACGCTTCCTCTCCAATAAAGGAATGTTTTAAAACCCGAGATATGTGAAGGAGAAGATAGACATAAAGACTTTTTTTGTTATTTTTCAACCTTAAGGTTTTACAAGATTGTTCTCTTGATATTTATACAAAAAGTGAGAAACATGAAAAACCCTAATTGTGTAGGACATGTGTTTTCATCGATTGGCATCTTGAGAACAAGGGGTGGAAACTTGTTTGACAGCTTGATCTAAAACTGCTTTACTGTACTCTGCCTTTCCAGATCAGCACGAGATTGAAGAAGAAATTACGGCATTTAACAAATGGCAACACTTGGCAAATTTAGAAGAAATTTTTCTTCAGCAAACATCATGATGTGAGCATGGATAGCATGGACAGCATGGTGCTTGAACCTGAGGAAGGAAAGCTTGTAGCCAAGGACCATGAAGCAGTTCCAGATGATTATGAAGATGCATTGCTTGTTCCGAGTGGTCCAATGACTCGTTCAAGATCTAAGAAGTTCAATGAAGCAATAGGAGCACTTCTCAAGCAACAATATCCAAGTCAAGAGGGAAAAGAGATGGTTACTTCTGCACTAGTTGTAATCCAAGTCCAAGATGGCTAAGTGGGCTTGTGATTCAACTTTGCACTCTTTTTCCCTATCTCAAGTTTTGTCCCATTGGGTTTTCTTGAGATAGGTTTTTAATGAGGTAAGGTTGAATCACCACATCTAGTCCACTAAGCTATGGCAAGGCCCAAATTCGCAAAAGAAGACATTCGACTAAGGAGGGCAAATTATCTTCTATCTTTTATTCAAACTTGTGTTATTTCTTGTCTTAATTATTTTCTAGTCTCGAGAGTTGATACTTTGACTAAGAGCGTGTCTTTGCTCTTCATATACTCTCGTAGACCCTTTGTCGAATTTTTCATCTTTCTTTTCAACCAAAAACCTTTCTAAGTAAGATCATTTGTTCTTCGAACATCTTAGCTTGTTAGTGTGTTATATCTCTCAAGCAAATCGATCCTTTAGTGTGTTATATCTATTGGATCACTCGGTGAATCAAGAGACCATCCACAATCTCTTGTGTGACCATTCGTATCCACCTTCTTCGCAATAGATCCGATCGTTTGCGAAGATCCATTCGTACCATTTCAGTCCAGAGAGTGTAGATCAAGGGTTACTCCTTTCTAGGAGTGTATTACATCAAAACTTCAGTGGTTGAATGTGGGAGATAAAAATAATGTCTATTTTCATAAAACAGCTCAAGTCTGAAAGATGAGAAACTCGAGACACGAAGTTAGAGGAATAAATGAAGAAGTATTTAAGACGGGAGATGAAATAAAAGGCGAGGCTGAAAGGTTTTTTAAAGAATTCTTACAACATCAACCAACTGATTTTGTCGGAATGTGAAGAGAGGAAATGGAGGAGATGATGGAGTACAGATGTACGGAGACAGATCGGGAAGCTCTTGTGAAAGAGGTAACATATGAGGAAATAAAAAATACTCTGTTTTTAATGCCAAATAACAAATCTCCCGGTCCAGATGGGTTTACTTGTGAATTCTTCAAGGCTGCATGGAGTATTGTTGGGAATGATTTTGTTGCTGCGATCAAATCTTTCTTTGTGAAGGGTTTTTTACCAAAGGGTTTAAACTCAACAATTTTAGCTCTCATCCCGAAAAAAGAAGAAGCAATAGAGATGAAGGACTATCGACCCATTTCATGTTGGAACGTTCTTTATAAGGTAATATCGAAGATAATTGCAAACTATCTCAAGACTATACTACCAAGTTTTATTTCTCAAAATCAATCGACATTTTGTCAAGGAAAGATTACTGATGGAAAACGTTTTACTAGCCACATAGTTGGTTAAAGATTATCATAAAGAATCCATCTCTTCAAGATGTGTAATGAAGATTGATATATCGAAAGCATTTGACTCGGTTTAGTGGAGTTTCCTGTTGAATCTCTTCTCAGCGTTAATTTTCTCAAAAAAATTCATTCATTGGATTAATCTGTGTATATCGACATCATCATTTTCGGTTCATGTCAATGGCGAGCTTGCTTTTTTTGAAGTAACAGGGGTCTCCGTCATGGCTGTTCACTCTCCCCGTACTTGTTTATTATGTGTATGAACGTCTTATCTAAGATGATTGATAAGGCACACTACAAGAAAATATGCGTTTTCAAATGGCAGTTTACGTCAGAAATCCGTCGGAAACGACATTTTAATCTATCGAAAATTCATTAATTGGATTATTATGTGTATATCTGTCGGTTTCAGCTCGTCGAAAAACAAAATCCGTCGGAAATTTTCGACGGATTACCGACGGTGTTATTTTCGACAGATTTAAGCCGTCGTAATATTTTCGACAGACTACCGACGACCCTATTTCCGACGGATATTTGATCAAAACTATGCGTCGGGACGTTGTCGGAATTCTGTCAGAAACGGTTTCGACAACACTCTGACGGACTATTTCTGACGGATATTCCGACGGATCGTTGTCGGAAAAGCCAGTCGGGAATCCGTCAGATAGCCGTAAGAAACATTTCCGACAACACTCCGACGGATGGTTATCAGAAAATTTAGTCGGAAATCCGTCAGAAACATTTCCGACAACACTCCGACAGATCGTTTCCGACGGATATTTAATAATTTGTTTAATTTTATTTTATTTAATAAATTAATTATTTTGAAATTTATATTAAATAAAAAAAATTAAAAAATATTCGAAAAATAAATTAATTATTAAAATTCATTAAACATAAAAATAAATTCATTAAACACAATTAAAATTGTTAAAAAAAATATAAAACATTTAATTTAAACGGTCGGGGTTGTTTTTTCCGAAACAGATGGGGGAAGGCGCCCTGCATAATCTTCTGCAACTCGGTGAGCTGTGTCTGGGTTGAGTTGTGTGCGGACTTTAACTCCGCGACCTCCTCGTCACGGTCTTTAACCGTTTGGATGAGCCTCACGATTTCTTTCCTATACTCCAAAGGATACCAAGAACCCGAAGAAGAAGATTCCTTGGTCGGAAATCCGCCTAACCCAGCTGATCGACCTTTGATTTGTCGAGTTTCCTACAAAATATTATAAATCTTAGTAATAAAATTACGAAAAAATTGAAAACAAATAAAAACTTACCGAGAAAACAATTTGGTTGATCTCTTCCCGCGATAACTCGTACTCGATCGAATCCGACGATCCGTCAAGAGTGAGCTGCGACATGGAAACTTCATGTTTCGTTTTCTTCTTCTTGCGGGTCTCGACAAGCTGACGCATGCTCGGGTCCTGGATTACACCAATTTTTTTTTGTTGGTGTGCCTCCTCTCTATCACTTTAAGGTAGTCGGGAGCTTTGCCTTTTACCTTCGCATGTACAATTTTGTTACGTAAAAAGTAATAATAAACGAAATTAATAATTAAAAATTAAAC
This sequence comes from Eutrema yunnanense, assembly GCA_002933935.1. NCBI lineage: Eukaryota > Viridiplantae > Streptophyta > Magnoliopsida > Brassicales > Brassicaceae > Eutrema > Eutrema yunnanense. The sequence goes on along the minus strand of PKML01043580.1, from coordinate 235,151 downwards.
TTATACTTACAATTTCCATCGCCTCGCGTTCGACAGTCTTTGCGCCCCCGTTGTGAATGTAGGCCCCCTTCCCTCCTCGATCGTTGTTGCGGTTCTTCGATTGTCTTTCGGAGATCATCTTCGTCTTTGCCTTACTCCAGTACTCACAGAAGCCCTTCCAGACATCGTCCTCAAGATCCTTCGGCTTGGCCACTCGTACATGTGGTTCGAGGACGAAAGCGCGTCATACTTGTCGAATTGCCCAATAACCTTCGTCGTAAGATCATAGTTCCAAGTGAACTTTTGCTACATTAAAAAAAAAAACTTAATGTTAGTTTTCAAAACTAAAATTGACAAAATGAATTAAAAAAAATAAGAAAACTCCAAAAGTTACTTACCGCGAAACTCCGGTGCCACACGTCTTTCTCGTCGGTAGGCATGTCGGAGTACTTCTCGTACGGTTTGTCAACATGTTGTGGAGCATTCGCAAAATCGTCTTTGTGATCTAAGGCGACAACTTAAACCTGAAAATATTTTTAAAAAAATAAAAAATAAGTACTTTAAAATTCAAATTCTAAATAAATTGAAATAATAATCAAAATTTCACTTACCAAGTCCCGGCCTCGAACTTCGAGTTGAGACGGATGCAATGGTCCCGGTTGGGCTGATGGACAAGATCCTCAATCCTAATGTTGCTCCGAGCAGCGGAGTGCTGGGACTCCGAGACTTGAGTTCCCGAACTCGATGGTGCAAAAGGCGGAGCACGAGAACGGCGTCCTTGGGAACCGCCTAAACGGAGAGAGTCCTCGTCAGCCCTGCGGGAAAAACATAAAATCGTTAGTACATCGAAAGCTAAACTTAACGAAAAAAAAAAAAATCTAAATTCCCGTATAAGTTCAAAATTCTCGAAATGTACAAAATTTATGAAACCTTTGTAAATAGTTTTATCCTCCTTGAGTCTTGCATTGAATAGTTGTTTTTGCCTTTTTGTTTGGGTTCTTCCTTTGAATTTATTTCACACCGGGATGGTGTGATTTAAGTTTGGGGGAAGGACCGGTATCTAACCATGTTTATTTTGATCTTATTTTCGATTTCGTATTTTGAGTCTCAAGCATTCATGCATCCATTTAAGGCTTAGAAAAAAAAAATCGAATTTTTTTGAAAATCTTGAACACAAAAAGAACACATATAGGTTGCAATGATGTGATTTCCATGTGTAATATCATTTTAAGAGCTTGGTTCATTGCCCTCGTTGTTAGTTGTTTGATGCTTTTGATTGAGTTTGAAATCAAGGATGAACCATATTTTGATCTCATGTTTCATTACTATCTCATGTTTGAAATCAAGGATGAACCATATTGAGTTTGAAATCAAGGATGAACCATATTTTGATCTCATGTTTGATTGAGTTTGAAATCAAGGATGAACCATATTTTGATTTGATTCCAATCCTATCTAAGTGAGAACCTTAATTTTGACACTTAATTATCATGTTTGTGAATTGCATAGTGAATTCATGGATACCAGATACATATTTGGGCTATCTTATTCACTTTACCACCCTCTTGCTAGCCCAAATAGCTGATTCCCATCATTGGAACCGTTTACCACACCTCTAACCTACCCTCTTTTCAAGCCAAATCTTTAGTGAGTGTATGTAAGGCCTAATTTTCGAGTAAGCTTGGCAAAATGTGTTGAGTTTAAAGCAACAAGGATAAGTTTGCATGTAGATCTAGCTCGACATCACAGGCTAGACTAGGCTAGGCTAGCTAGGAAGGGAAGTTTTGGGTTTTGGAATGAACAAAAGTGTATGATCGATGAAATCATTGTGGGAATGAGAATTGAGGTCAAAAGAGGAAAAATGTAAAGAAGGGGAAATTGTCAAATAACACATGGTTGGTGGTAAAGTTTGAATTGGCTCTTAACATCAAGGTTTGTCTCCAAATTTTCAAAGAAAAGGAAAAGAAGCCAAAAAGATGGCTAAAACATCAAAGTGATGAGGATGGAGACAAAGCAAAAGAAATCGACAAGAAGAGCTAAAAGAAGTGAAGTGAAAGCACCATACCATGAATCAAGCAAGAAGAAGAAAATTTCCCAAGTGAAAGAAGATGAAGGAAACGTGTGGAAAATTGGTAAAAAGCCTTGTGGTATAAGGGTAGCTTAGGTTGGGGTTTAATGGTTAGAATTGCTAGCGATTGAGACATTTTTTCTAGGCATTGGGTAGATGTAAATCTATCCTTGTATGCATAGATTGCTCATTACTCTTAGCATTTTGCTATAGCTTACCCATTCATTGAGAGATCCCTTGCATCGGAATAAGCTCATACGTTCGAGATCATTTTAATCTCAAGACATGTACCCTAGCCAAATGATTTCACTTGTCTTGCATAAACATGATTCACTTGAACGATTTAATGAATGTCAAATGATTGGATGAAATGAGCACTTGCGTAGGTTGAGGCTTGAGTTTGATTCGTGTAGAGAAGGATATTGCTAGCTCCTTTTGAGTAGACTTGTTTGATCGCATCTTAGAGCTAGTAACTTGGCAATTGAATTTGAACTTTTTCGATGATGTTGTGGATTTTAACTCTCATTTCAACATCTCTCCCTTTCTTGTTTCCTAATTTGTTGCTTAAGGACAATCAAGGACGTAAGTTTGGGGGAGTTGTGATACGATTTGACTTAGGACCGGCTTGCTCTAGTATAGTGATGATCGGATAATCCTTGACTTCGAAGGATTCAAGAAGAAAGATGCTAAGGCGTGGGACATCAACCCGAAAATCCTTAGGCCCAATCTTACGAGAAGACTTAGAAATGAGGCGGTGGCAACGCCGATGGGAGAATTCGGGAAAGAGGATGATAAGGCGTGACCGGAAGGTCGAAAATCCTTATGCCCCACTTTACGAGAAGAGCACTCACGATCAACGGATAGAAGATTGCGCCTATGAGTCGCGGAACACTCAAAGATAAATCGAGAAATGTTTCTAAGAATAAACCTTCTTAAAAACGAAAAAGAGAGTATAAAACTCGAAAATTATATTGAAAGAGATTGATAAAAAGTTGTTTTGAGATTACAATGAGGAGAGTTTATATAGAGAAGAGAAGAGAGAGGAAAAGAGAGTCAAAGTGCAATAAACACTTGCCTCAAAAAAGAAAAGAACAAATTACTAAAAGTTTGACCAAAGACTAAATTAAATGTTGTTGACTTGCGAGAATGACCTTTCGACTTCGGTCTTGGATTTTGAATATTTGGTGACGTCATTCCCGTGGAATTCTCTTTCGGAAACGGACCGTTAGCGGAGTAAGCCGGTTGCCTCGTTAAAACCTCTTACGGAAAACCTATTGAGACAAAACCGTAACAGGAAAAAGAGTACAACGCAACTTACTCAACGACCGAACCTCAAGAAGAACTCGATGATAAAGAGTTAAGGATCGGATGCGTAAGTTGATCCTCCTTGATCTGAATATTGCCAAGTAAGCTCCGAACCGCTTTCGCTAGCTTCCGTGCCTTTGATCGGGTGATCGCTCCTTCCGGTACGTGCAATGCCTCATATTGTACTTCCGTGTCCGTAATCATATCATCCTCCCTCTCTTGAAAAGGATTTGACCCCAAATCGATTTCATCTGCAATATAAGGAATGATATCAGCAACGTTGAAGCTTGAACTAACAGTATACTTACCTTGGAGATCAAGTTTGTAGGAGTTGTCGTTGATCTTTTCCAAAATGGTGAACGGCCCATCGACTCGCGGCTTGAGTTTGGAATTCCTTTCATCCGGGAACCGTTCTTTTCGAAGATAGATCCACACAAGATCGCCGGATTCGAACGTCTTTTTCTTCCGTCCTTTGTTGGCGTGTTTGCGGTATTGCTCCGTCTTGTGTTCGATGTTTGCCTTCGCCTTTTCGTGCATCTGTTTTACCAATTCAGCCCTTTTCTTTCCGTCCAAACTCACATGTTCACTCAAAGGAAGAGGAGTTAAATCATGAGGAGTAAGCGGATTAAAGCCGTAAACAAGTTCAAATGGCGAAAAAAAAGTAGTAGCATGTTGCCCATGATTGTATTCAAATTCTAAGTGCTGCAAACATTCTTCCCATGCTCAAAGATTCTTTTTAACAACAGTTCGCAAGAGAGTGCCTAAAGTCCTATTGACTACTTCTGTTTGACCATCGGTCTCCGGATGACAAGTTGTAGAAAAGCAAAGTTTCGTTCCTAATTTCGACCATAAGGTCTTCCAAAAATAACTTAGAAACTTTGTATCCCTATCCGAAACAATGGTTCTAGGCATGCCATGCAATCGAATTATTTCCCTAAAGAATAAATCAGCTATGTTCGATGCATCGTCGGTTTTATGACATGGAATGAAATGTGCCATTTTTGAGAATCTATCAACAACCACGAAAATAGAGTCACTCCCTTTCCTAGTCTTAGGCAATCCCAAAACGAAATCCATAGAAATATCAGTCCAATGGAGTATACAGACCTTAGTTTTGGCGTTTGGACTTAGCGTACTTACAAGTCGTGCATCGGTTACAAATGCGTTCTACATCACGTTTGATATGCGGCCAATAAAAATGGTCTTGCACGATATGAAGGGTTTTAGCAATTCCGAAGTGACCCATGAGTCCACCGCCGTGAGCTTCCCTAACAAGTAAATCTCGCAAAGAGGAATTAAGAATACAAAGACGGTTCTCGTAAAACAAGAAACCGTCGCTTTGAAAATATTTCCCAAAAGCGAATTTAGAAGAGGAAAGAAAGACTTCCTGAAAGTCGGAGTCGGTTGCATAAGCATCTTTGATCATTTCAAACCCGAGAACCTTGGCGTCGAGTGTAGAAATTAGCGTGTATCTCCGGGACAAGGCATCGGCGACCACGTTTTCTTTTCCTTGTTTGTATTGAATGACGTACGGAAATGTCTCGATAAACTCAACCCAACGGGCGTGCCTTTTGTTTAGCTTTTGTTGGCTTTTCAAGTGTTTGAGGGATTGATGATCGGTGTGAATGATGAATTCCTTCGGCCATAGGTAATGCTGCCACGTTTGGAGTGCTCGGACCAAGGCGTAAAGCTCCTAGTCGTAAGTCGGGTAATTGAGCGTTGCACCTCCGAGTTTCTCGCTGAAGAAAGCCACGGGGTTTCTTTTCTTGCATTAGCACAGCACCTACACCAACACCGGATGCGTCACATTCAATTTCAAAAGCTTTAGCAAAATTAGGTAAAATAAGTAAAGGGGCGTGAGTAAGTCGGTTTTTGAGTAGTTGGAAGGCGTCTTCTTGAGCTTGATCCCAACGGAATCCCATGTCCTTCTCGATGACCTCGGTTAAGGGCGCGGCAATAGTACTGAAATCACGGACGAATCGTCGATAAAATCCGGCTAAGCCGTGAAAGCTTCGCACATCGCCAACGGTTTTTGGAGTCTGCCAATCGCGGATGGCCTTGATCTTGTTCTCGTCAACCTGTATGCCCTGAGAACTCACAACAAAACCTAAAAAGACCACGTTATCTGAACAAAAAGAGCATTTCTTAAGATTGCCAAATAAACGTTCCTTTCTAAGCACATCTAAAACCAATCGCAAATGTTCAACATGTTCGTCTAGGTTCTTGCTATAAATTAAAATATCGTCAAAGTAAACGACCACAAAGAGACCTATATACGACCTAAGAACATGGTTCATTAAACGCATAAAAGTACTAGGCGCATTGGTTAGACCAAACGGCATTACAAGCCATTCATACAAGCCGTGTTTAGTTTTGAAAGCAGTTTTCCACTCATCACCTTCATTCATACGAATTTGGTGATAACCACTTTTTAGATCGATTTTAGTGAACACGCTAGACCCATAAAACTCATCTAACATGTCGTCTAACCTCGGGATCGGATGGCGATACTTTACCGTAATGTTATTGATCGCACGGCAATCAACGCACATTCGCCACGTTCTGTCCTTCTTCGGTACGAGTAAAACGGGTATGGCACATGGGCTCATACTTTCCCGTATATGTCCCTTGGCCATCAGCTCGTCAACTTGACGCTGAAGTTCCTTTGTCTCAACAGGATTGGTACGGTAGGCCGGACGGTTTGGAAGTGTCGCACCGGGTACGAAGTCTATTTGGTGTTCGATTCTGCGAATCGGTGGCAAACCGATCGGACCGTCTTCCGGGAAAACGTCGGAAAAATCCTGCAAAAGAGAAGATATGCTGCTCGGAATTTCCGGCTCAGGGTTAGACATACTCGAAAGAGCATCCCTAAAAACTAATTAAACAATTGGTTGCCGAGAAATGAGAGCATGCTTAAGTTCACTCGGTTTGATAAGTAAAGATTCATTCAGGAGTGGTTTATCATTTTTCTTGGATCCATCACTTTTAATTTTAAGAGAAGAAGTGGGTGAAGGATCGCTTACATTGCTCGTGCCCTGATTTTGTTCGAGCTTGAGTTGGTCGAGAAATACCTCATGTGGAGATAATGGTGCCAAAGTGATTTTCCGACCCTTATGCTCAAACGAATGTTTGTTGGTTAAACCGTCATGAACGGCTTTGCGGTCATACTGCCACGGACGTCCAAGTAAGATATGGCCAGCTTTCATAAGTAAAACGTGGACACGATCTCGTCCTCGTATCGGCCTATCGTCAACGGAACCGAAACTTGCCGGGTAACTTTGAGTTGACGTTGGTTGTTCAACCACCAAAGATTATACGGCCGAGGGTGCTTCCTTGTCTCCATACCTAGTTTCTCTACTAGAGTAGTACTCGCAACGTTAGTATAACTACCACCATCAATAATAAGAGAGCAAACCTTGCTTTTAATCATGCAACAGGTGTGGAATAGATTCTCTCGTTGCTCGTTCTCAACGACCGGTTCTTGGGCAAGAAGGACTCGCCTAGCTACTAATAGCTCACCATCAACCGCATGCTCCACATAATCATCGAAGATCGGGGCGGTTTTGGTTTCATTTTCTTCCTCGTCATCGGTAACGATATCGCCGTTGGCAAGGACCATCATTGCTCGCGGGTTTGGGCACTTGTTCGCGAAATGTCCTTTGCCTCTGCATTTAAAACATTCAATATCACGATTCCAAACAACATTTGAATCACCCTTACCCTTGTAGTCGTGTCCGGAAGAGCTCGGCTTATAATCGGTCTTTGGCTTAGAATCGATCCGGGGATGGTAAGTAGGTTTTTCTCCTTTCGGGTAACTCGGCTTAGAGCTAGATGCAAACGGTTGGCGCGTGACGCCTTTGCGCTTGAGATGTTGTTCGAACAATACGGCTTTGTGCAACATCTCCTCGATGTTTCCGTAAGTCTCCATTTCAACACGGTCTTGTAGATCGCGGTTCATGCCGGCGAGGAACCTTGCCATCGTAGCGTCTCTTTGCTCCTCGATATCAGCCTTCAACATCAACTTTTCCATTTCTTGGAAATAGTCCTCGACACTCCTACTACCTTGTGTCAAACGTCTCAATCTTTGGTGAAGATCGCAGAAATAGTGATTCGGTACGAATCGCATATGCATCAAATGCTTCATCTCGTTCCACGTTTCCACCGGGTTTTCCCTATTTCTCCGACGGTTGGTCACAATTTGGTCCCACCAATCTACGGCGTACTCGTGAAACTCCGTTGCGGCCAAACCTACTTTCTTTCTTTCAGAGAAATTTTGGCAATCGAAAACAAGTTTGATTTTCTTTTCCCATTCTAGGAAGGCATCCGGGTCGTTCTTTCCATGAAACGCCGGGATCCTAAGCTTCATTCCACCCAAGTCATCGTCTCGCCTTCGGACCGGTGGACGTCGATGTCGGTTGTCGTCGGACGAACCGCTATGATCGTAGAATGGATTATTTACGGACTCGTGACGTCGTGGTCGATCTCGCCTATTTCTTGCCGGTTCACGGCCGATGCTTCGATCGGATTGGTTTCCTCCGACCTGATTTCCTGGATTTTGTGCGGATGTATGCACTTCTAAAGCGGCCATGCGGTCACGCATTTCTTGTAGTAGCTGAGTGATGCCGTCAACCTTTTGATCCATGCCGTCGACCTTTCGGTCCATGCCGTCGACCTTTCGGTTTATGGCTGCCTCACGTACTCTCCTTGACCGTGATGTCGCTGATTCGCTTTCTTCGTCCATGGTACCTCGTATGAAAAGAAAGGAAGAAGTGAATGACAAATTCAAGAGAAATCAAAGAACAAAAAGATGACTTTTGAAATTCTGATTTTTCTCGAAAACAATTGGCGTTAATTTTTTTTTTTTTTTGAGTTGTAAATTTTTTTCGGAAATTAAATGAACTAGGATCTAATATATATATATATATATATATATAT
>PKML01043580.1:199893-226749 GCA_002933935.1 Eutrema yunnanense | reverse complement strand
AAATTGCAAAAAATAAATAAAAGAAGAAGATAAAGGGATAGAATTGATATCACCGATTTTGAGCAAGTGTCTCTGATACCACTTGATACGATTTGACTTAGGACCGGCTTGCTCTAGTATAGTGATGATCGGATAATCCTTGACTTTGAAGGATTCAAGAAGAAAGATGCTAAGGCGTGGGATATCAACCCGAAAATCCTTAGGCCCAATCATACGAGAAGACTTAGAAACGAGGCGGTGGCAACGCCGATGGGAGAATTCGGAAAAGAGGATGATAAGGCGTGACCGGAAGGTCGAAAATCCTTATGCCTCACTTTACGAGAAGAACACTCACGATCAACGGATCGAAGATTACGTCTATGAGTCGCGGAACACTCAAAGATAAATCGAGAAATGTTTCTAAGAATAAACCTTCTTAAGAAACGAAAAAGAGAGTATAAAACTCGAAAATTATATTGAAAGAGATTGATAAAAAGTTGTTTTGAGATTACAATGAGGAGAGTTTATATAGAGAAGAGAAGAGAGAGAAAAAGAGAGTCAAAGTGCAATAAACACTTGCCTCGAAAAAGAAAAGAACAAATTACTAAAAGTTTGACCAAAGACTAAATTAAATGATGTTGACTTGCGAGAATGACCCTTCGACTTCGGTCTTGGATTTTGAATATTTGGTGACGTCATTCCCGTGGAATTCTCTTTCGGAAACGGACCGTTAGCGGAGTAAGCCGGTTGCCTTGTTTAAACCTCTTACGGAAAACCCATTGGGACAAAACCGTAACAGGAAAAAGAGTACAACGCAACTTACTGAACGACCAAACATCAAGAAGAACTCGATGATAAAGAGTTAAGGATCGGATGCGTAAGTTGATCCTCCTTGATCCGGATATTGCCAAGTAAGCTCCGAACCGCTTCCGCTAGCTTCCGTGGCTTTGATCGGGTGATGGCTCCTTCCGGTACGTGCAATGCCTCGGCTTGAACTTCCGTATCCGGAATCATATCAAGTTGATATTTGCATAATTTACATGTCTTTAGCATGCATATTAGTTAACATTTTAGATCATTCACATGCTAGTTCATGTCTTTCTTTAGCATTTTAGTGTTTATTAGAGTCTAGGGTCTTGCAATTAGGTACTAGTGAGTCTTGCATATTTTGGAGTGATTTATAGGGCCTTGGATTCATTTTTATGGAGATTGGAGGCCTTGGAACCGAGCATATTCGACCTTGGGAGCAAGAAGAAGAAGGGTAGAAGAAGAAGGGATTTTCAGAAGGCACACCGACCCATCCTGGGTCGGTGCCGTGGGTCGGTATCGGCACAGAAGAAGACACCAACACGAGAAGAGAAGCACACCGACTAATTCTAGATCGGTGTGCTGGGTCGGTGTTAGCACAGGAGAAATGTGAGCCAAGGAGAAGAAACACACCGACCGGTCCTGGGTTGGTGTGATGGATCGGTGTGGACACAAGAAGAAAGGTCGACCCACAGAGCATTTCCAGAAAGATTTGCACCGACCCATTCTCTCTCGGTGCCAAGGGTCGGTGCTAATCCATCATACTGATCGTCTTCATGACCGGCCAAAGCTCTCATCCGGATGCACGCGACCCAACTCTTCACCCGGCATCCATCCGTCAGTACAACAAGAAAGTTAGCACCGATTGTTTGCACCGATCCAGAGTCGATCGGTGCAAACTCCCCATAACCATTTTACCAAGACCCGACCGGGTCAATACCCGGTTTGTTCCGAGTTGACCCGGTTCGCCCAGATTTCCTATATATTGTTTAAACCTAATTTTCTAGAAAACAAGTCTTTTCTTAAGCAAAAACCTCTCTAAGTGTGTTTGAGAGTAATTTTGTAAGAGATTGATCCATTTGATATATGCAATTTGAGTATTGTTTTATTTGATTATATGTATCTATCTTCTATTTTCTAATCATACAATCATTTGATCATGAGTTTTAAATCTTCTTTTATGGGATTTGTTGAAACCATGGTGATTAGTGAGTAGTTCTTAGAGTTTGAGGATTGGATATGTTTAAGGTTATTCCAAGGTTCATTCATGATGCTTAGGGTTATATTATCTTATTTCTCTTCTTGATTAGTGATCCTAATGCTAGATTGGGCTTGCGAGAGCCAATCTAGATCAAAGGGCATTTCACACCCACAAGGTGTTTGATGAAATGCCTTGATGAACTAATCAAGAGATATTCATTCCTAGCCTATGAGAGTAGTTGTCTAGAGTGTTTATTTGGTTGATCTTGATTGTTTGCACTTAATGCTTGCTAGTTAGTAATTCACAAATGAGAGTTTGATCTTGGATTAGTAATTAGCATAGTGATTAATGCCTTGAGAGAGGATTAGTCACACTTAATGATCATTGCCTAGGGATAGCTTTGTTTGAGTGTTGAGCATAATGAATTAGTCTTGGATCATCTAAAATCGATTACCCCATCCTTGAATTCGTTTATATTTATTGCATTACAACTTGTTTAATTTGCTATCTCTTGTTCTTGTTTTAGTTTGCTTAATTTACTAGTTAAATCACAACTATTCCTTATTTAGCTTAACTTAAGAAGTGCTTTGCCTTCTTATTGTCTTGAATTCTCACCCATTTGGATTGATCCTCTTATACTAACGATAGTATTTTGAATAATTGATCTCAATACTTGCAAAAATCCTTCATCAGTGTTGAAGGAAAAGTCAACATGGTTCGCAAGCTTTGCACTACGGTTGGAGGAAAATAGGACGAAGTTAAATGCCGAGGTGGCTTTCCTGAAGAGACAGCTTGAAGCGAAGGATGCCTTTAACGAGGCCAACATTAGGAAAGCTCAAAAGGAAGCGAGGAGAGAATCAGCTCAAAAGTTCCAAGGTCCAATTTCCAAAGTGGAAGCGAGCATCGAAAAGCTGAAGGCCGCAAAGGATAAGGAGTTTGAGTTGGCCGAGGTCGACTGTAATCTTCAACTTATTGAGGTTCTTCGTAAGGAGGATGCTCCGACTTTTAAGGCGGAGGTGGCAAAGTTGATTGGATGGAGGGCCGAGCTGGTTGGTGCGGACGAAGAGTTTGAGAGAATCACTACCTGTTTGAGGGACGAGCTGAAACGTTTTCCTGTCTCGGCGGATGATGTGGGTTCTCTTCTTGGTACTGAGCCGGTTGAATTTCATGCGGCTGGTGTATGTGTTACCGAGCCTGCTGGGTCTAATGGACAAACTCCGGGTGTTGTCGACCTTACTGTCGAGGATAGTGAAACAAATCGTCCGGGGTAGTCTTTTGTTTTGTATATGTTATAAGGTCTTTACGACCTGTATTTTCTTAGACATTATTATTTTAATTCGAACACATGCTTGGACGGCTTTATCCATTTTATCGCTTTTAGCTTTTGCCGTTGTTTTAGTGAAACGAGGTGTTGTAATGATGAAGTGTTTGTACTCCGAATTTAGAGCTTGTCCTGGTTTAAATAGAACATGTTGAAACATGTTCAAATATGTCATACTAAGTGGAGTGTTTTGAAATAATCCCCTTAGTTTTATGTTTTGAGATGTCGGATACCTCGTCATAATCACTCTCGAGGCTGACGAGCTGGGGAGAAAAATGTTGGGGTCGGATTTCATCCGCTCGAGATTAACAAATTAAGTTAAGTAGTGCCGACCCGAGGGAACAAGAAAAGACCGAGCCTCATCTCGGCGAAGCAGTTTTGAGCAAAGCTTAGCTGAGGGCAAAAACAGTGATTTCGTCCGACCGAACTGAGACGAGACTAAAACGGATCGGTTCACCCCAAAACGAAAAGAGCTTATCAGATTGCAAATGGGCCAAGAAAAAGGCCAATGGGTCGAGATACAAGTTATTCGACAACTCTCGTGGGCCGAACTAAAGGTCCATGTCGTCAATTGCCCTAGTCGGCGACAACACAAAGTAAAAAGGAAATATTCATCATAATTGCTTGTAAACGGGGACATCAATAAACCGTAACATAAACACTTAGCAATATCACTCTCGTATCAAAACGCTTACAAACATCAATAAAAAGAAAAACCATCTTTGAGTCTCTGCTTGTGTTCTTCTCCAGAAATTTATGTTCCCTTAAGTCTTTTACAAGAATTGATTGTGCGAGTTTCGACTCACACAGTAATTTGGGATAAAAGATTGCATTTCGTAACAAAAGTACGTTTTTGGATAAACTCAAACCGTCATAAGTCTTGCAATCAAAGAAGACCTTTTCACCGTCTGATCATCATTAAATTTGGACACAACAAAGAAGACACAACCAGCTTTCCAATGCAATTGGTTTGGAGCATTTCCAATGGTTGGATCATCAAATACACCTGATGCACCAAAGGCAGATGAAGCTGCCTCGAAGAGAAGTCTACCGGGCCCACCAACGTTCCACCGCGGCCAAATACCATCTCGCTGCGGGTGGAGACCACGCACCCGCAGCCACTCCCAGTTGTGACCAAATCGACTATGTTTTACTCGCAATGCCAATTCCGTCTTTTTACATCAAACTCTAAACGTCTACAACGAAGTGAAGACTATAAATATTTGTTTTTAGGTCTCTTAGACATATCTCCCTACACGCTTTAAGGCAGAGACGAATTCCTAGCCACATTTACTCTTGTTCTTTGATTTGGAGCAAAGGATTCTCGATCGGTGTTCTTTGATAGAGAAGCCTTTCTTCATCCTTTTTCTTAATGTTTTCCTTTGAATTATTGATTATGTTTATCTCAGCTATGACTGAGTAGTTCTCTTGTTGGGTATAGGGTTTCAAAGGGGCTCTCATGGTTTGATTTCTCTTTAGGTTTTTAGACTAGGATACCAATTAGGGTTCTTCGTTCTTTCCTTTTTCTTAATGCATTTTTGCTTGATTGATCACCTTGCAATTGAACTTAGGTATTTTTTCGAAAGTATTGGATCCATACACTTGACCTAGGGTATACGAGCAAAACCGTTACAAAATACGAAAGTATACTTGTAGAGGGATTGTGAGCGTTAACGACCTTTGAGTATCATCATAAGTTTTTGCGCGACCGGAGACGAAAGCTACCGGTCGAGTACTAAAGTTATCGGTGTGTAGGGTGTACGAACGTAGACTACACACAGTGTCCGTGTTCCAAGTTCAAGAATCCTTAGACGACAAAAAGTCGTTTTAGAAATTCTACCAAATTCTTTGTGAAAATCGGCCATGAACCCTAGAGAATACCCGATTGCACAACGCTTCGTTTAATTGTTTTAGAACCTCATTTTAATTATTTTCCTTGCTTATTTTTCTGTTTTATTTCATTGCTTAATTTAGATTAATTTTCTAGCTCAATTGTGACAAACAAAACCCTTAAAAATTGATTAAGTCTAGACACAACTTAGAAATCGATAGAAATCGACAACATTCACCCATGTGAATTTGATCCCTAAATACTACTGAGTTTGATGTGCACTTCTAGCCTAGCTAGAAGGGTAAAACGTGTCGGGAGCAAAATCGACGCATCAAGTTTTTGACGCCGTTGCCACCAGGGATTGATATTGCTTGTTTGATTTCGTATTCTAATTTATGTTCTAGACAATTTTGATTTTCAAGCTCTTTGTTTCTCTTTTGACATTTTCCTTTATCTTTTTCTTTTGTTCTTTAGATGCATGAACACTAGGATAACTTCAAGAAAAACCGTACCGCAGCTAGACTATATCCATAGACACGAGAGAGAACTCCGAAGACTCAAAAGAACACTAAGGATGGCCGAAAATGACCGTCAGAAAGATGAACTAAACCATGATCACCTGGATCACGAGGATGACCGTGATGTTTCAGATCACGAAGATGACCGAGAGGCTGTCCATGGTGCCAATGACCAGCCACTTCTCGATCCCGAAGAAAACCAAAACCCGAAATGCTGAAAATATGAGACAACAACTTCCCGTATATCATGATGCACCGAGAAACGATGCTCAAGCCAATGCACTGATTCCTTCTAATGGCGACAACGCTAACTGTCATGTCTTACCCACTAACCCTCCGAGGAGACAAGCGCGTAACCGCATCATTGCTGATTCTGATGCACCGTATCAACACTATCAAAACCGAGCCGCAATACAACTTCCCTTGCCTCATAGAAACAATTTGGAGATCAAACCTCAAATCATTGCTTTGATAAAGCGAAACCAATTTCATGGAGTTGCTACCGAGCACCCGATGGAGCACATCGAGTTGTTCAACGAGATATGCGGAACGACGAGAACAACCCAAGTTCCCGCCATTTACTTAAAGTGTAAGATTTTTCCTTTTTCTTTAGTCGATAAAGCTCACCGTTGGTTGAAATCTTTTCCCACATGATCTATCACTAATTGGGAAGAGTGCAAAACCGATTTCCTAAGCCATTTCTACACCAAGTCGAGGTCGAACTCGTTGAGAAACAAAATCCAAAGTTTTCATCAACAAACGGTGGAATCTTTCCATGAAGTGTGGGAATGTTCTAAAGACTACGAGAGAAATTACCCTCATCACGGTTTCTCCGGTCTAAATTTACTCAACACTTTCTACCGAGGATTATTACCAAAATATCAACTCTCTCTCGACACGGCTAGCAATGGAGATTTTTTGACAAAGACCATAAACCAAGGAAGAGCTCTCATCGAAAATATTGCTATGGCTAATAGCAAAATTTCTCCCGACTACGAGAAATCGACTAGATCGAACATATCAGAATCCAAGGAGATAACCGAGCTAAAGAACATGATGAATCAACTTCTCAAGAACCAAAATCTCCAAGTGCACGATTGCGTAACTACTGTTGGAGCTGAGAATGATGCTTACTACGAACCCGACAACAACGGTTCGTATTTTCAAGAAAAAGAAGTTAACTATGCCGGAGCGCAAAATTCTTACCAAAGCCGTTTCAACAACAACTTCCGCAACGCCAACTTCAACAATCTCTCGTATCGAAACTCGAACGTGGAAAACTCTCAAGACCAGCTTTACCCTCAACAATCCAAGCCATACCAAAATCGGTTCCAAAACGGGAACTATGGCGGAAATGGGAACTTCCAACCAAAACTGCATTTCAACGTTCAAGCAACTCCTTACAACAACTAAAATCCTCAACAACAAGGTATGGCTAACAATCAACTTTCTGCCCAAATAGTGAAGCTCGAGCAATCGATTCAACTACTCGCTTAAAGCAACGAGAAGACGGCGAAAGATTTTAACGTCAAAGTCGATTGTATGTACAATGACTTGAATGAGAAATTTGAATCTCTTTCGACCAATGTCAAGAAGTTGAATATGCAAGTCTCTCAAACCGCAGACTCCACCAAGAGAACGAACGGAGCTTTACCCAGAAGAGTAGAAGATAATCTGAAGAGATTTTGCAACATGATCTCCACCGTGCCCAAAAAGGAAGTCAACAATGAGACGAAGCATGGAGAAGATTCAAAATTCGTCCCACTCTATGGAAGAGCCAATACAGAATCCAACATAGTTCGAGAACCACCATTTTATGTACCAAAATAAATCTCGTTTCAAAGGCTAAGAAAAGCCGATGATCCAAGACGTTTTTCTTTCTCTTGCTCGATTTATGGGATAAATTTTGTAGGCTGTCTATGTGATTCGGGATCCAATGTCAATATTATGTCAAAGACATTTGCCGAGAAGCTCGTTGGGAGTGATCAACGAACTTTAATTACTTTGGTCGACCGTTCTTAGCTGATTGTTCCCGCTGATTTTCAAGTTCTCGAGATGAGAATAGACCATTGATTTTTGGTCGACCGTTCTTAGCTACCGTTGGCGCCATCCTCGATTACCCCAACCGTCATGTTGTTTTCTTGAATGTGGATCGAAAGAAGTTATATCCAACTTTCTCGGGCGGAATTCCAATCTCGAGGGACAAGCACAAGAAGAAAAAATTGATTCTCCCTAAAGAAAGAGAGAAAGATGAGTCGACTAAGCCGGAGCCCCCAAAGGTAAGTCAACATTTTGTTTCTAAACCGTTTACAAAAATCAGGATCACCATTACACCCAACTTAAGAGACACCAAAGAAGAACAAGTAGAAGTAATGATAGAGAAGACGAAACAAATTCTTCAAAACGAAAAAGTTCCGAGGCAACTCGGAAAGAAGAAGGTGATACCAAAGATAGGCGAATCACATCCCAAACTCGATGACACTCAAAGAATATTCGTTCTCGGGACATCTACTGCTCACGCCTAGTCTCACCAAAAAATCGAGCTAACGACTTTAACCAAAAGGGTTTAATGGGAGGCAACCCATTTCGTAAGTTTTTCTTTCTTTTATTTTATCGTTTTTTCTATCAACGTTTTTCTTTTTAGTATTTCATGCCTTATATAAAACCCCAAAAACCCAAAAACATTAAAAAAAAAAAGCAAAAACACAAAAAAGGAAGAAACTACTTGAAACAGATCACGAAACGCCAAATGAGCAAAGTAGAAAATGCTCCCAAAGCAAGAGCCATTCGGCTGCGGCAGGAGGAGCTGCACCCCTGGCGAATGAGCTCTCGACCACGTCTTCGTTGCCCGGTCCCGCGGCGAAGAGACGATTGGCCACGATCGCGTAGGCTCGACCCGCGGCCAGGCCATTTTAAACCGAACTTCATCCCAACCATTTCAGAGCCGTTTCCAATCCTTAAACGTGCAATCCCGAACATGTTCCTGACCTGAAAATAAACCAAAGCTAGTTTAATTTTTGTGTCCCGCTAAGGTAAGTTCCAAAAAGTTTTTGAAAAACAGAAAACTTCTTTTTGCAACAAAACAACTTTTCAAAGACCAGAAAGAGTATTTCTAGATTAAAAGTTCTCTTTCTTCTTCCCTTCCAAGAGACTTGGAGATTTTGAGCAAGAACAACTTTTTCAATTCTCAAGCTTTTACAAAAATTCTTTGGTCCATTCTCACTCTTTTTCAAAGGAGATTCCAATTCCACAACTATCTCATCTTTTCCAACAAGGTATGCTCCTAAACCTCTACTTTTTCTTATGAGCCAAACACTAGGTTTTTCTTAATTTAAATAGATTTATGCCTATGATGGCTAGAAATTGTTAGAGAACTCTAAATTGAACTTCTAGAATGAATATATTTCAATTTTAGCACTTAATTATTATGGATTTGAGATTTTTGGAATTTGAAATTTTTGAGCTTAATTAAAAACGAATTTGGAGAGTAAATTTAATTATTTTAGCCAAGACTTGGAGAGTAAATTTAATTAAAAACGAAGTTTGCATGAGAATGAACTTAATAATTTATTTTTAGAAATTGTTTATGCAAAGTACGTCAAAATCCGAAATTAGTCATTAGCATCTCGATTTGGTAGATTTACTTTTGATAACACTCGTTAGTAGATTGAATGTGTCTCTTGATACTCTATCTAGTATCCTCGCGCATTGAAACTTTTCAATCACAACCATATTCATATTTTTGCAGAGATTTATTTTCTATTTTGTAGGAACAATGGATCATGTGAGATCTCGCATAAAACGCTCTAAGAAGAGCGTATACGTAGAAGAATCATCCCGGAGAATAATCTCTAGGCGTCCCGAGGAGATCCAAGGCGTATCGGATACAACTAGGGTGAAGGATGACACTAATCTTGCCGAGTTCGTAATAAGCCAACAACGGCCGTGAACTCTAGCTACACTCCCTCCATGTGACCCGACACCTTCTCCTCCACGTGAACCAACGTCACCTCTGGAACCGAGACCAAGAGTACGATATGTCGGGCAGCCTATGGACCCGAATATCGACTATCTCGAGAAGATCAAAAGGATGGTTATCAAATCAACACCTCATATAGATTACTCGACTTTCGACACGCTCGGGATTAGAGAAGACGTGTTTTGGTATTTTGATGAGCTTAATCTTAGACTTTTCATGGAGCTCAATCTCCCCACTTATGACGATCTCACCAAGGAATTATTAGCAATTGTCACCATGTGCTACAAGAGACGCTCTAATCCAAGAGCGAATGACGGTACACTTACTTTTACCGTACGTGGATACTCTTATGCGCTAACCGTTCTTGAACTTTGTGAAGAATTGAAGCTTCGATATCTCGATAAGATTAACCCCGAGGAGGATCCCGATAGAGATTTGTGGCACACAATGGAACAAGGCTTCTACGACAACGGAAGATCTAAGGCTTCCCTACTCACGCATCCCGCTGTCCGCTTTGACACAAACTCTTGGCGCACACCATCTATTCGAGAGCAAATGTGAGTAGTGTCTGTAAAGGTGAGCTTGTTACTCTTCAACCTCCATTCACCGCCGACCCACGCTATGCTTGCTTTGCTTGTATCATTACGAAGAATTTGGTAAAGGTGAAACACGAAGCACCTGCCACGAGACCTGAGGACTCCACCACAGCTTTCGAAAGCCACGAGGCCCGAAGACTACGACAACATAAGTTATTCTACGAGCCATTCACTTCGATTTCTCGACCGAAACTTCACTTCAAGGGACTTGGTTCGATCTCATGTAGTTTTCACGAGACATAACTATCTCTCGAGCATCACTCGACCCGGACAGATTCAGTTACAAATTCTGCCCAAACGTCGGTGAGTCCTACTTTGTTTTCTTACCTTCTAACTATGTCCCTTGACTCCGAGATGTTGCAGAACCTAGATGAATACCTGATATATCATAGTTTTTACCCCTTTTAGGCCATGATATAAGTCCGTTTTATAGAGTCTTTCTAGTATTTTGGAGTCTTTTAGAGTCTTTTACAGGTTTTAGCACGTTTGGAGATATTGGAGCTTTCTGGAGCAAAGCAGAAGTTCGTGTTGCTGAGTACCCAATTTGAAGCATCAGTATCGATCGATACCCATCGCAGCAGACACGACCCGCGACTTTTCCAAGAGTTGAAGAATTGCCCCAGAAAACTTTATTATTTACAAGAAGTTCCGAAACGTGATTTAGGTTATTTTAATAGGATTTTACAGCCACTTGGATGGCGATGCTTTATTCTACTTTGATTCTACTTTGGTTTTTGGGGAGACAACTCTGAACTTCTGTTTTCTATTGTTTTCTTTGATGATCTATTCAATCATGTTGCTTTCATTCTCCATGTCTGAGTAGATCCACTTTAGGTTCAGGGTTCTCATAAGGGTTTTCTCTGAATGCTAGGTTGATTAGTTTATTAGGATTCACCATCTGAATTAGTTCTTCACTTTAGGTTGTGTTCAAAGCTTGCTCTATATTAGCTACCTAGAATATAGATCTTAGGATAATTGATTAAGCACGACAGTGCGATTAATTACCTGATAGAACCTAAGGTGAGCAAATTGATTATTCGCAAAGAGATTTGGTTTAATTGATTTGTGAACATATCGAACCTCAAATTAAAGCTGATTTATTCTTAGGAATTTGCAAAGAGATTTGGGATTCTGAAGTTTAGATTTAGATAATTCTCGCAACGACAATTGGTTAATTATACTTTAGTGATTTGAGTTCAAGAACCGCGCTAAATCTGAATTCTGTTAATTAGTTTATATGCATTCATTGATTTCCTGAGAAATACCCTGAATCCGAATTTACAACTCTTTTACTTTTTATTGTCTTTTGTTTCATCTGATTTGCTTAGCTTAATTCGATACTATACAATCTATTGTGTGATTTCTGTGAGTCCTTGTGTTCGACCCCTACACTTACTACAACAACTGCTTTAGTACTCAATTTCGCCATTAGATTTTAGCTGTCGAGTTTCGACTAAGTTTGTCGGTATTGATCGATACTATCTAGCATCGGTCGATACTCGTCGCTTTCTTTTTGTTGATATCGATCGACACCACTTGGTATCGATCGATACTCATCACGTTTTTGTTACTAACGGTCTTGACTTTTGTGTTTCAGGTGCATGCCTAATCGTGAAACTAGAGGGAACAAGAGCACTCCGCTAGTTAATCTATCGTTAGAGAAGCTAGCACGTTTAGAACGCACAAGCAGAAAGGCAAAGCAAACATCAGGGATGAACAACACAGTGGTATTAAGACCTGATGAAGCTGGAGTTCTGAGAGACCAAGAGGGTCAAGTGTGCAATGAGAGAGGGCAGCGACTTGATGAAGCTGGAAACGTCATTGTCCCTCCTACTGCTGTTGTTGAGATTGTCGCGCCAGCTACGCGCGCCAACGTTGGGAATGATGTAGTTGATCGAGGTAGGACACTTGCTGAGCACAACAGACCTGATAAGTTCTATGCCAATCGATCTGCAATTCGCATCCCAACTTTTCAGAGGAATGATTTTGAGCTGAAACCTGCGTACTACGCTCTTGTGAGTCAGAATCCATTCCATGGCCTATCTCATAAACTCCCCATGGATCATATCGAGAGGTTTAAAGATTTGGTCACTGGTATTGATACGTGGATTTTGTAATCCAAGGATGTATCAATAACTCCAATACAAGTAGTATAAGAGGTTATCAATCCAATTGGGAGATGATTTCAAGCACCAAGAATGCAAGGCACTAAATGAATTAAACTAATAAAAGGGATGTTTGTTTAAGTATCAAAGCTAAAACAAGTAATAAGCAACTAAACAAGGTTGTAAAAGCAATAACCAAATCGAATCCTAAGATGGGGTAATCGATATTAGGCAACCAAAACATGATCCAAGGCATTCATTCACACAAACAAGCTATCCCTAGGTTAATGATCTCTAATCTTGATTAGTCCTCTTTCAAGTCACTAATCACTATGTTAATTATCAAATTCATTAGAAAACTCTCATTTGTGAATTATCAATCAACATGCATTGAGAATATAAACTAGATCAACCAAAAATATGCCTTAGACAACTATTCTCATAGGCTAAGAACATAAATCCTTTGAATAATTGATCAAGGCATCTCATCAAATACTTGGTGTGCATGAAATGCCTATGATCTAAATCTACTCTCTCAAGCTAGATTTAGCATTAAGAACATTAAACAAAAAATGATAATAGATAATCTAATCCTAAATGCCTTAGGTCATGCCTTGAATGCCCTAAATCTAACCCATCTCAAGATCCTAAAAAGACTACTCAAGATCCATCAAGAACAACCCAAAATCGATATGGATAGGGGTTGAATCCATGGATGAATGTTGAATAATCAAGATGAAAAGAAGATAGATAGAAGATATTCAATGAGATAAACACTTAATTGCATAAACTTAAAGGATCTCTCCGACAATCTCCAAGAACTCTCTCAAAAGGGGAAAGGTTTTTTACTAACAAAAAGCATGATTCTAAAATTAGGTTTAGATGGGTTTTTATATGAACAGTGAGTGACAGGGTCAACATCGCTCCGTTGCATCGCTCGGTGACATCGGTTGCTTGTCGATGCTAAGGCTTTTTCTCCCCCTGATGCTACATCGCTCGGTGACGTCGATGTGAACGTCCTGAAGCTTGAACATCGCTCCGTTGCATCGCTCGGTGGTCACTGGGAGCTGGATCGATGCTAAGGCCATTTTTCCCCCTGATGCTACATCGCTCGGTTGCATCGCTCGGTGACGTCGATGTGAACGTCTCCAAAGCTCCCAAACATCTTGGCGCCGGGGGAAACGGAGACTCCCTAGAAACTCGGCCATATCTCTCAAACCACATATTCGAATGGCCTGAATCAAACTCTGGTAGACAGATAACGCCTTCCTCTACATCTTTCATGAAGACCGTTGAAGCTGATTCAGATCGGAGGGCCTTTCCTCTCTAGTCTTTAAGCACCAAATCTCCAAACGCCACCAAGTGTCTCCAAACACCTAGAAAACTCCTCAAAGACATGCAAAAAACTCACTTGGACCTAATGCATCTCCTAATACTCTAAATGGGACAAAACAAGTATGAAATGCCATGAAGATCCAAGTAAATGATCTAAAACCTACATGATATGCATGCTTAAACTATGCAAATTATGGACACATCAATTCTCCCAAACTTAAACCTTTGCTTGTCCTTAAGCAAACATGATCAAGAATGAGAGATGCAATGCAATGCAAGTGGAGCTCGAACCTATAAGAAGCATAAGAAACAATCGCACTCAACGTCCAAGTTACTAGTTCTAGGATGCACCAAAGTTGTCTACTCAAAAGGAGTTATCTATTTCCTTCACAACATGCAACAAAGCCAAACCTCAACCTAAACAAACCATCCTATTCTCTAGCCTCTTAACATTGATTAATGGTTTTATCCGTGAATTGTGCTTATGCAAAATTAGATGAAACCGCTTGGCTGAAGGACCGGTTATGAGATGAAGGTGATCTCATCAATATGCAAGGGTATATAAACACAAGGATCTCTCAATGAACGAGCAAACTTTAACAAAATGCTAAAGGTAAAAGGCAACCTATGCATACAACGAAAAACTCTCGTCTACCCCGAATGCCTAGAGTGTCGCTAACCTTAGCCCAATCTAACCTGTTCTTGCCCGATCCTAAGCTACCCTTTTTATCCCAAGGCATTTTGCCTTCTTAGACCCTTACGCTCTTCTTTGCTTTCCTTTTTCGCCTTCTTCCTCATTAGGGGTTTGCTTCTTCATCTTGGTTATGGTTGATGCTCTTTTTTCTTTCACTTAGCTCTTTCTTTTTCTTCCTTTGGTTATGCCTCTTATTTTCTTTGTAGCTTGGCTTTTTGGCCTTCTTTTCTTCGTTGTCTCTTGAGGCTTTTCTTAGTTATTTAGAGCTTGTTGTTAATCACTTTGCACCAACCATACCATTCATTTTGTACTCCCCTCTTTATTGTCCTTCCTTCCTTCCTTCATTCCACCATAATCATCAAAGATCAAGCCATTCCCCTAAATATTTCTAACCTTTCCTCATTCTCAAACTTTAAGAACCGCCACCTATCTAACCTAGTTCTAGATTAGCTCATTGATGTTGGAACTAAGTCTACACAAGAGTGCTTCCTTGTCACCCTAAACCTAACACGTTTTGTCAAGTTCACTCCAAAAAGACCTCACAAGACACACACAAAAGATTAGGGGCTAGAAAGGAGGTAATTGGCATGGTGGGGAAACCAATCCAAAGATGGGATTTGGCTATTTGGACAAGCAAGGGTGGTGAAAAGGAAGAAGAATGTCCAAATATGTATAAGTGATCCATGATTCCATTTAAGTTTGCACAAACACAATAATTACATGTCAAGTTATGGTTATCACTTAGATGAGGCTAGATTCAATTCAAGCTTGCTTCAACCAAGGAACGGCAATGATGCATGTGCTCTAACAAATGGTTCATCCTTGATTTCAGATTCAAGTTCAATGCATCAAACAACTAATAACTTGGGCGTTGAATCAATTGCTAATTAAGCTACTTTCAAGGTTGTCATTACTCCATGCTTATGCAAATGCAAGCTAAAATGCAAAATAGATACCACCTACAAGTGAATATGCAATCCTAAATGTTCTAAAATTTTCAAATTTATTGAAAATGCATGATATGCATGAGACTCAAGTGCAAAAGAGAAGATAAGAGCATAAAACACGAGGTCAAATACCGGTCTCTCCCCCAAACTTAAAACACACCGTCCCGGTGTGAAATAAATTCAAAGAAGAGACACAAAACAAAATATAATATGCTAAGACTTTAAAAGGGAAAGAGATACTTACATGGAGGAGTGCTACTATGTGAATGGAGAGCATGGAGGGCTTTTCCCGACATCAAACACCCTTGACACCGTTCCGTGACCTTGCTAACAATCGAGAACCTTGCAACCACTCAACAAAACCATCAATGCCCAAGAAACACGAAATTAAACTAGAAAGCAAAAGAATATATACAAGGATAAACATGGGAATGTCTCCCAAGTGCACTTTGTTTTACGTCGCTAAGTTTGACGTTGATTACCCTTTTAGGCGGGTGAGGGAGGAGTGTGAACACTCCAAGGTGGATCCATGAGCTCAAGTTGGAGGACCTTGTTCATGACCTCTTGCAGATCGGCTTCACCTTGTTCTTTGAGCTCGGGAGTGAGAGTTGCTTTGAACAAGGCAAAGCGCTTGGTTCGGCCTTTGCACTTGATCTTGTACTCAATCACTCCATCTTTGTGCTTCCATGGAGTAAGAGTCATCATGGAAGGCTCGGACCTAAACCCTTCGAGCTTGCTTGGACCATTCTTAGAAAAGACAAGAGAGTGATGCTTGTCTTGTGGCTTCGTTTTGGCCTTAGTGCCATCACCTTTCTCTTGCTTCCTTTTAATCTCACTAAAGTCTTCATGTGTGGTAGGAGGGGGAGAATCCAAGCAAGCTACATCAACTCCATAAGCCTCACTACCATTACCATAACCCAAAACCGTCTTCTCACGGAGTTTCTCTTCCTTTTCATAGATCTTTGGGGGCGAAGCTTCACGAACCATCTCACAACTACCCACATGCTCAAATCTATGAGCTTCTTCAATGCAAAACTCATCATCTTCCATAGTGATTGTTCCACAAAGCTTGTTGGAGGAGATTTTCATTGGGTATTAGACCTTATCATCTACATTCAAGAGAATCCCCAAACCTAACAAGAGATCTACTCAGACATGGAGATTAAATTAATAAACATGTTTGAATAAATACTCTATATAAAATTAGAAAGATAAACAAGGTTTGAGATCTGATCTCGGACGAAGGAAAATCAGACTTGTATATCTCACCAAAATCTCTCTTAAACTCTGGTAAAATAAAGCATAGCCTAAACAAGTGGCTTAAAACTCCTATTTATATCCCAAATCACGACTTGGGGTCTTCTTGTAAATATCAAAGACTTCTGGGCACTTTTGTAATTCTTCAAGTCTTGATAAAACTCGCGGGTTGTGTTTGCTGCGCTGGGTATCGATCGATACTAGGGGTATCGATCGATGCTTGCCGTGAAATCAGATACTCAGCAACACGACTTCAGCTTCTGCTCCAAATTGCTCCCATAATCTTCAATATCTCCAATAATCCTCCAAACGTGCTAAGACCTGTAAAAGACTCTAAAAGACTACAAAATACTAGAAAGACTCTATAAAAAGAACTTATATCATGGCCTAAATAGGGTAAAAACCATGATATATCATGGAACAAAGCTTGGTTGAAAACCACCTTGGTTCGTTTGAAAGTTGGGCTTGGGAGCATAGCTTTGTTGGTGATTAGGTTGGGCTTGACCTTGGTTGCCATAATTGTTATTGAAACCTCTTTGATAGCCACCATTTTTCTCTATGTAATGCACCTCTTCGGTGTTGCTCAAGTCGACCATTTCTTCACCAACAATGTGAACCATCTTTTGAGAAGCATTAAGGAGCTTGTCCACCAACAATATCCAACGGTTTTAACTTATTTCTTAAATCATCAAATATCAAAGTTATGGTTTCAATTGGAATCCAGGGTCTTTATATGAAAACGTATTGAAAATCCTAAAAGTTCAAGATTTTAAATGCAGTTTTGAAATCAAAATCTCTAATTTTTTTTGGAATTGCAATTACGTTCATGTCTCATTCTCTATCATAGACATATAATATTGTTTTAATTATTTCTATATGTAGTTTCAAGCGTCTGAGGCCGCTCTCAGCCTCAGCATATCCTATGCCGGGAAGTCTGCCGGTTATGCCGCAACAGCGGCCAAGGAAAATCCAAACTTGAAGAAGTTTGCGGCGTGTCAAGATGCTTTCGTGACCATTACAGCGTCTCTCAAGGGCGCTGCCTCGGAACTCAAGCAATTCCCAGACACTGCAAACTATGATGTCAGTGTTTGTAGGGACATCACGACGATCGTGAAGAATTTGGTCGGGAAAAATGTAGACAAGGCTTCGAAGACTGTTATGACGATGACATTGACGATGGAGAAGCTTCTTGCTATTGCCGTTGGAGCCACCGTAGCTGTTGGTGGGTAAAAGACAACCAGGCCCGTTTCTACTTTTTTATGAGTCTTAGAGAAAAAAAAAATTTGGGCCTTTTTTCAAATAATTTTTTTTTGGTTTTTTGGACCCATTTTCTTGAAGAATTAAAAAAAAAATTTGGACCCATGTCAAATGCCATGGATATGAGCCGGCCCTGAAGACAACGATGAGAACACATTTGATTCTAGGGCATGCAATGTTTTGTTTTAGTTTCATTAAGTAATTCCAATCGATGGATTGGTAAGTATTATTGACAATGAATATATACACAAAGGTGAAGAGATTAGCCGTTGGAGGTAATCAATAGATTCCTAAATTACATAAAAGAATATATAGTTTCCCTATTCTATTATCCTCCCGCAGTCAAAACGTCATGAGCTTTGGACGTTTAGGTTAGATTTGAACACATTAAAAAGGAGGCGGGAAGACCTTTGGTGAAAATGTTAGCATATTGGTGATATGATGGAACATGTAGAACACGAACTTCTCCAAGTGCAACCCGTTCCCGAACAAACAAGATGTCTAGCTCAACATGCTTGGTGCGTTGATGTTGAATGGGATTTGTAGATAGGTAGACAACACTGACATTGTCGCAATAGACGAGAGTTGCTTGAGTAATAGGACAATGAAGCTCGAGTAAAAGATTACGAAATCATATTGTTTTGGCAACGGCATTGGCGACTCCTTTGTACTCAACTTCGGCACTAGAACGAGGGATTGTTGGTTGGCGTTTCGAAGACCATGAAATGAGGTTGTCTCCAAAGAAGACACAATAACTAGATGTGGATCGACGTGTGTTTGGACAACCAGCCCAATTCGCATCCGTATAGGCGGTGAGTGTTGTGATTGTAGACCGAGTGAAATGAAGACCTTGGGTGATTGTTGCTTTAATGTAGCGAATAATTCTTTTAAGAGCATTTAAGTGCGGTTCACGGGGATCATGTATATATAAGCAGATTTGTTGAACGGCATATGCGATGTCGGGACGAGTAATCGTGAGATATTGAAGAGCGCCAGCAAGGCTTCGATAGAGAGTTAGATATTGAACTGGTTCACCAACGTCGGCTCGGAGTTTTTAAGATGTGTCGACCGGAGTGGCAGATGGATTACAATTGGTCATGTTTGCGCAGTGAAGGATGTATGCGGCATAGTTTTGCTGACTTAGTAACATGCCGTTGTTGTCCATGTGCACATAAATGCCAAGAAAATTGCGAAGTAACCCGAGATCAGTCATAGAAAATTCAGATGTAAGAGAGGATATAATCGACCTGAGGAGTGTATCTGATGAGGTTGTGAGAAGGATATCGTCAACGTAGAGAAGAAGATAGGCGAAGTCTTTGCAACGACGCAACACAAAGAGAGAGGCATCACTTTTGGTGTTGATGAATCTGATTTTAGTGGCATAGTGAGCAAAGCGTTGAAATCAAGCGCGAGGAGCTTGTTTAAGGCCGTAGAGAGACTTCTTTAAAAGACAAACATGATCGGGTTTTAATCGATCAGTGAAGCCCGGTGGCTGATGCATGTAGACAGTTTCGTCTAAGTTGCCATGAAGAAAGGCATTTTTGACGTCTAGTTGATGAACCGGCCAATCTCGAGAGAGAGCAAGGGAAGAATTGTTCGAATTGTAGTGGGTTTGACAACGGGCTGAATGTCTCATGATAGTCGACACTGATTTGTTGAGATTTTCTGTTTGCAACGAGACGGGCCTTGTAGCGAGAGAGGGTGCCATCTGCATTGAATTTATGTCTAAAAAGCCACATGCAACGAATAATATTAGTATTAGGAGGCCGTGGAACCAAGTCCCACGTATTAGTTACCTTAAGAGCACAGTGTTCATCAGACATAGCAAAGTTCCAATTAGGATCCTGAGCAGCATGAACATGAGATAAGGGAAGAGGAGAAACGATATTTGTATGAAGAGAAATAATTTTCTTGGTTTTGGTGATACCCTTTGACTCCGCGTCTTCATACGGTTTGGTGGAGGCTGAGCAGGACTGGTCGAAGCATTCCTTGGAATAACATTAGAGGTAGAAGAAGCTGGTGGAGCGGAAGGATGCAAAGAACTATGATCAGATTGTAGTGGTACGGAATCAACCAAAGGTAAAGAAGAAAAGGAGGTATGGTGCGCCGTCGAATGAGAAGGTGTAGCTGAGGATGGAGAAGGAACGTGGTCAGTTGAGAGAGAGAGGGAGAATGAACTTGATCGGAGGTGTTTGAAATCGTTGGAGAAGGTGGAGGAAGTTGGTCCGTGTGAGGAGAATGAGAAGTGGCGGAGATGAGAGGTAGCGGCGGATTTGAGAGGGTGTTTGGAGCTTGAGTTGTAGAAGATGGAGATGATGTGGGTGCAAAGGGGAATGTCATTTCGTCAAAAATAACGTGACGCGAGATGATGATGCAACAAGAGGAGAGATCAAGGCACCTATATCCTCGATGGTTCGTCAGGTAACCTTGAAAAATGCACCAAGTGGAGCGTGGGGAAAGCTTGTTGATAGAGGTTGGAAGAAGATTAGGATAGCATAAACAACCAAAAACCCGAAGGTGATCATATGAGACATTTCTATTGAAAAGACGAGTAAGAGGAACATCATTGTTGATGGTGCTTGAGGGAAGGATATTAAAGAGGTAAGCAGCCATGTTTAAAGCTGCGAACCAATATGTGTTGGGCAGATTTTCCGGAAAAAGGAGAGCACGCACAAGATTGTTGATAGGACGTAAAGTACGTTCAACCCTACTGTTTTGTTAGGACGTGTAAGGGCCCGAGAAACAAGGCTGAATACCATTTTTGGAGAAGAAATCATTAATATTACGATTGTTAAATTCACCTCCATTGTCACTTTGAAAAGTTTTGATAGGAATTTGAAATTGAGTTTTCACAAAGTTGAAAAAATGTAAAAATTTTGCAAAAACTTCACTCTTTTGACGAAGGAGATAAATCCAAACAAAATGTGAAAATTGATCAAGAAAAATAATGTAATACTTTATTCCACTAACGCTCGAGACTGGAGAAGTCCATATGTCGGAGTGTATTATTTCAAACGGAGAAGACACGACAGAAGTCGATGAATAAAATGGTTGACGAATGTGTTTCCCTAATTGACAAGCATGACAGAGAAGACACATTGATTTTAGAAAATTTTAAAAAATCAGAAGAAGCAAAAAAACAAAGCACGGAATCACCGGGATGACCCATGCCAAATTAGAGCAGAAGTAGATGTGACAAAGACTTGATGCGATTTAGATGGAGAAGGGGGAGAAACGGCGTAAAGAGGTATGGTGCTATCACAACGGATGAGAAGAGCTCGGGTATGGAGATCCTTAACAATAAAACCAAAAGGGTCAAATTCAACAGAACAAAGATTATCAATAGTAAATTATCGCACATAAATGAGATTTTTTAGAATTTTTTGACATAAGAGAACATTTTTAATATAGAGAGGACGAGAACTAGAAGGAATTGAAGAATCACCAGAAGCAATAGCAGGTAAAAGAGAACCATTACCAACAGTGATAAGAAGAAGAGATGAACGAGAGGAGATGGAGTCGAGTGTACCAGATTGGGAGGTAAGATGTGCAGTGGCGCCGGTGTACCTAGTACCAACCAGCATCAGATGGATCGGAGAGTGTCATGGTGTTGAAAGCATTGGCGAGAGTGGTGGGAATGAATTCAGAGTGTGGAACTTGCGGAGTTTGCGGAGCGGTGGCGTTGTGAGTCGTGAGATACGCGGAGCCGGCTGGCGATGGTGCATGATCTGTGTGAGAGGACTGAGTTTGATGTTTCGTCTTCAAACGATCTTCTTCATCTTTGAGCATAGAGCGAGCAGTGTTGAATGCGCACGGAGGAGAGTGATGTTTGATAACATTGATTATGATATCAAACTTTGGACTTAGACCGTTGAGGAGATGCATAACGAGGACACAAACAGAGATATTGGAGAGTTCACATTTGCAAGGAGATTAGAGAGAGATTTCTGTTTCTGACAATTGTCATGAACCGAGAGATCACCAATCTGAAGAGTTCGAATCTCATTCTCGAGTTGGATCGCTCGTATCTCCTTGTTGTCGCGGAAGTGATTTTCGACGATAGTCCAAAGCTCTTGAGCGGTACACTTGGTCTTGAGAACAAATTTGAGCAGAGATTCAGATAGAGTGACGTATATCCACATCTTGACGGTACCGTCGATTTGAGACCATTGCATGTCGGTTGGACCGGTGGGCAGAGACGTACCGTCGAGATGGCCAAGAACAGAGAAACTGTGACAGTGAGTCTCGAACAGCTCTCGCCAAATGTCGTAGTTCATTTGGTTCATGTCGAGAATGATTGGGATGTGAGCCCGGATCTGAGTGAGGCTCCTGGAGCGATCGGTGGTCGTGACAGAATTTGTGGTGCCGTTTGTGTTTTCCATTGAAACAGAGAGAAGAAAGAAAATCAAGAGGGAACAGACAGGAGAACGGGAGAAGTTTGTGAATTGCAGGAAAAAAAAAATTGCAGAAAATTGCAGAGAATAGACAAAAGAAGAGAGAGAGAAGAGAAATGGAGAAGAAGAATAAAAATAACGAATGAGAATTTTAGGTTTAGAGCTTTTGCTATGATACCATGTTTGATTAAGTAATTTCAATCGATGGATTGGTAAGTATTATTGTTGTATCGGTTATTAGCACACCGATATAACTTATATTCTTATCGTATCAAGGCTCGGAGAACTTCGTTTAGGTTAAAGTCTTAGGTCGGCGTATATTGTAATCGAACGAGGTCGGTTTGAATAGAGATGGTTACACTGTCCTCTTATAAGTGAGCAGTAATCTCCGTCCTTTGTACAAATGAGGGTACTCCTCTATTTATACTAAGTTCAAAATGGCGGTTTAGAGTCCCTAAAACCCTAATTTGTACGGTCGGTCAGGACGGATTTGGCGGTCGGGCAGGACGAATGAAGATGGGTCAGGACAGCTCGCTTGGTTGGGTAGAGTGCACTGACCGGTCTCGGTGGCAGTCCACCTATTCTTCCTTGTACGACCGATCTGGATGGGCTTTATTCTCTTGGCGGGCCGGTCGCTTAATGGGCCGATCGCTCGGATGGGCCGATCCCGATTCTGTTCGTGGGCCTTTTAAGAAAGGTGGGGGGTCGCGAGACCCACCTCCAACAATTGTCCCCCCCCCCAGTTCGGCGAAGGATGAAGAATAAAGGATATCTTTGAGTTCGGCGAAGTTACAGGGTCGGTAAGACTGTGATCGAGATCGGCGCTTCTCATAGTAGTACTCGGTGGGCTTCTTAACGGGCCTTCGCTTGTGACCTTTGAGCCCATGGCTGACGCGCGGGAGACGAAGAGTCGTTTTGGCGCGCGGGAACCGAAGAGTCGCCTAGGTGCGGGAAACGAAGAGTTTCGTAGGTGTAATCATTATGTCTCCTCGGCTGTCGCGCCCCTTCTTCTATATAATCTCCCCTCCTCTCTTCTCCTTCATTTCATTCTTCAGCAGAAAAAAGGTATAGTCTCTCTCTCGTTTTTCTCTCGGCTTCGCTTTATCGCTTGCTTTCTTCTGTCTTTATAAATCCGTCGCGTCGCCTCCGTGATTTTGCCGATTTCGCGGCGTGATTTCTCTGATTAGATCGAAACTTATGCTGGGTCGGTAGATCGTTCTTCGTAGTCTTCGTTTTTTCTTCTGCCCATAGATCTTTTAAAAGCAAATGGCACGTATTGAATCGAGTTTGTCCTCGAGGTCGGTTGAGGAAAACGTCGTCTCTGTGAGTAGCGATTCTTCTTCGGATACGACGACGACTTCGGATAGCTCGGTGGCAGCGGTCATCTCGCCGATCCGGGAGTTGGCTATTCGAACGCGACCGGATGGTGCTGGTTCTAGCTCGGCTCATCTTGAGATCGTTGTTCCTCATCTGGTGGATGAAGATATCGCCGATGTTAAATTTGAGGCCGAGTTACTTGCAGCGGATAGGCGGTTGGCATTGGAGGTCGCCGGAGCCGAAACCGGGATGGTTCGTAGATCGGTTCCTAGGAATAGAAGTCGGTCAATCCCTCGTGGTCGGCTTCGTCTGGCGGATATTCCTTCGAGGTCGGATTACGCTTCTTTGGAGCGAATGCGTGTGGGGGCGCAGCTGGTCTCTGGGTTGGAAATTGTGTCGCCATCTCCGGAGGACCGACCGTGGACCTCTCCCAGAGGGTGGATCTGTTTGTATGATGCGTACTTTACTCAGTGTCGGCTCTGGTTTCCCCTACCGAAGTTGCTGATCGATTACAGCGATGCTAGGGAGCTTGCTATTAGTCAGATAACTCCTGCCGGGATTCGCAATATGGTCGCTGCTTTGGTGTTGGGGGCCGAATGTGGTGTCAACGTTGATCTTCGTTTTTTCGAAGAGATGTCTCGCATCAGTACGAATGGCAAAACCCCCGGGACGGTCTATGTTGCCGCGAAGAGCAATCACAAGATGATCTTAGGTGACAGCGTCAGCAAGTTCAATGATTGGGAACATCGGTACTTTTATGTCAAGATTAATTAGGCATCGGTCATCGAGGTCGGAAGGAGATATAGGACTCGGTGGAATAGGGACTTCGGTAGATATTAGTTTCTTATTATGATTCCATTGTTCTGTTTTCCCTGATCTAATCTTTCTCTTCTGATCGTTTCAGTTCGGCATCCCATCTCCAAGGCGCCTCCAGTGGATTTCGAAGCAGATTTGGCAAGGATTCGGGAGTTGGGTCAGAGACGGTGGCCTGAAATTCATCTTCGGAGGATCCAGCTGAGTTTAGCTCGTATTCATTCTGGTAAGCCGATCTCGGCGTTATTTCCTTGCCATATCTTGTTTTGTGGTTGTTTATTTGATCTGATCGTCTTCGTTTTCGAAGCTACTTGGGGCGTGGTCGATCGTACTTCTCGAGACAATACTAACATGGGTGGTGTGGATGTCAACGCTTTACCGAGCTATGCGAGCAGAGCGAGGGTTAGGTCGGCCAATGCTCCTGTGGCTGACGCGGGCACCGCTCTTGTCGTTCGAGCGGACTCTGTCGATCCCTCAAATGTTGGGGATGATCGGTCACAAAAGGAGGTCGCAGAGGTCGGCGTCTCCATTAATACCGTTAGTCAGGACGATCCTCATAGCCCGCGGGACGAGCAGGCGGGTGAACGCGTTCAAAAGGGAGCTGAGGATGCGATCGCGGTGGATCCATCGTTGAGGATCGAAGGGCCGGACGCTGCGGATCCGACGGCGAGGGCCGACGAGGGGAGGAGGAAAAGGAAACATTCCTCAAAGAAGTCCTCTAAGCCTTCTTCGGGGCCAGCTGAGTCGCATGGAGATCGGCGTAAATCCGTCGATCCGGACGTTCCATCTTTGGAACAGCGGGTCGGTGACGATAGGCCCTCGAAGAGGCAGAGGGTCGGTTTGCAAGGTTTCAGCTTCAAGTATGGGAAGGATGAGCCGTTTGTTATTGATAAGGCAGCTTGCTCCGATCTGCTTCGTGAGATCGGAAGCAGTTCGAGCAGTCTGCCACCCTTTGGTAAGCTGGAGGAGGAAGAGACTTATCAGGAGCTCGCTCGTCAATTTATGAAGGTGAGTCAGATCGCTTCTTTCCCTTAGTCTTTCCTACTTGGTCGAGGTTTCTAACGTTTTCCCTCATTATTTATTTGCCGATACCAGACGGCGGCCTGTGTGAATAGACTTACGTCGTCATACGATCGTAAGTTGAGGAGGGCGAGGACCGAGAAATCGGAAGAGATGCTGAAGATCAGAGCTGCAGGTCGGCAGCTGATGAGGGAGCTAGAATCGGTCAAGAAGCAGTATGCAGAGGAAAAGACGAGGTCGGAGATGCTTGATAAAAGCAACCTTGAGCTCGCGTCCACGGTTTCCGACCTCGGGGCAGAGAACTCGGATCTCCTGACAAATTTGGAAGAGATATCTCGGGAAAAGGTGAGATTGGAAAAAGAGCTGGTTTCTGAATCGGTTCGATTGGAGAGGTTGTCGAAGAGTAAGGTTCGGCAGGAGAGGGAACGGGTTTGGGAGGAGGTCAATGGGGCTTACATGCCTCGGCTTAAGCGTTTTAAGGCGCATCTCGAAGATCTAGAGGTGGCCCGGGACGCGGTCCTGATCGCTAATCAGGTTACCGGGATACTCGATTACCTTCAGCTGATGAAGGATGAGGGCGTCGACATTCCTGATTCTTACTTCACCAGACTGGAGGAAGATAAGGCCGAGTCGCGTGACGTGGTTAGCAAGGTGCAGATCACCGACCTCTTAGCCGGCGACTTGGATGTGTTGCCAATCCCAGCCGAACTCGCCCCGAGTTCTTCGGCGATTTCTGATGTCGAAGTCGTTGCCGAGGATGGTGATCCCAAGGGTCCGGAAGGCCGACCTGATCAGGATGAGGATCAGTGCACTAGGGGTGACCTGCCTGTAACTCCAGAGATTCCTGGGTCGGACGAGTATGAGGATCCTGCTGACCTGGTTACCGTGGCCGATCGGGCGAAGGAGTTGGCCGGCCGATAATCTTTTTTTTTTGGCGGTTTCTTTTGCCGATGTAGTTCCCCCTTTTTTGTAAAATGGATGTTGTTTATGAATGAAATTGCCTTTTTCGAAACTTGCTCGTTTATTGATGAATGCGAGGTCGGGCTCGTCTTAATTAATTTATAGGTGCGAGACATAGAGTTCGGCTTATCCTGTAAGGTGCGAGTCTGGGCTCGGCTTATTATGTTAGTAGATGCGAGTCTTAGCTCGGTCCATCTGTTAACTTCTTGGATCGGGTGTGAATACGCGAAGATGTGTTCGGCGTTTGTATTCAGCCGATCTAAGATGTGTGCGGGACTGGGCCCGGCTTAGTGTGTGGGTTATTTCACCACTGCATTCATTTGGAATGCGTTTTGCTAAATCGAACATCTAGCTAGGATGTCGATGTGGGTTGATGCCGATGTGGGTGATTGTGAGATAGTCGTTGGAAAATAAAATTTATTTATATATAAGCAGCTGCGCCCCGAAATGGGTTGCCTACGTACCTTCCGAGGAAGGATCAAGCCGATCGTAGTTCACATTACATAGATATAGCTCAAGGAGCGT